>SJYC01135570.1:0-20385 GCA_006408675.1 Madoqua kirkii
GGGACAACAGACTGGTTCCAAATAGGAAAAGGAGTACGTCAAGGCTGTATATTGTCACCCTGCTTATTTAACTTATATGCAGAGTACATCATGAGAAATGCTAGGCTGGAAGAAGCACAAGCTGGGATCAAGATTGCTGGGAGAAATATCAATCACCTCAGATATGCAGAAAGTGAGAGAAGCTTATGCCAGAAAGTGAAGAGGAGCTAAAGAGCCTCTTGATGAAAGTGAAAGAGGAGAGTGAAAAAATTGGTTTAAAACTCAGCATTCAGAAAACTAAGATCATGGCATCTGGTCCCAGCACTTCATGGGAAATGGAAAACCAGTGGAAACAGTGTCAGACTTTATCTTTCTGGGCTCCAAAAGCACTGCAGATGGTGGTTGCAGCCGTGAAACTAGAAGACGCAGCCTCCGACTCCGAGAAGCAGCACTGGCTGCCTGACCCTCAGCGGCGTTAGGGCAGAAGGAAAGTGGGCAGTAAATGGGACGTGCTTGAACCACCCCCTAACCACCCCCACCCTGCCCCTGGTCCCTGGAAAAAACCGTCTTCCTTGATATCCGTCCCCGATGCCAAAAAGGTCAGAAATAGCTGGCCTGTGGGACTTAAAGATATCAGTCATTCCCACCATGGGGCTTTTGGTAGGAAAAACTGTAACTTATTTTGGGACTCACTTTTTTGGGCTCCAAAATCACTGCAGATGGTGACTGCAGCCATGAAGTTAAAAAACGCTTGCTCTTTGGAAGAAAAGTTATGACTAACCTAGACAGCACATTCAAAAGCAGAGACATTACTAAAGTTTTCTGTCCCTGTTGCCTCTGTTGATTCTTTTTTTGTTTCCCTAATCCCTTCTAGATCTCCTTTATTTTATCACTTTACTTCTGTTAATATCTTGTGTCTTTTTTTCAAACTATCACCCTTGATCTTCTTTTATTTGTGCATTCTATGTCTGAAAACTCACATTTACTCTTATTTTAACTACCAACTGATTCCCAGTCCGTATCTTTAACTGAGAAGAATAACTAAGGGAAACAGTCAGAGATATTATTTTCTTGGACTCCAAAAATCACTGCAGACAGTGACTGCAGCCATGAAATTTAAAAAATCACTTGCTTCTTGGGAGAAAAGCTGTGACAAATCTAGACAGTGTATTAAAGAGCAAAGACATCACTTTGCAGACAAAGGTCCATGTACAGATGTAAGAGTTGAACCATAAAGAAGACGAGTGCCAAAATGTTGATGCTTTCAAACTGAGGTGTCTGAGAAGACTCTTGAGAGTCCCTTGGACTGCAGGGAGATCAAACCGGTCAATCCTAGAGGAAATCAGTTCTAAATATTCATTGAAAGTACTTCATGCTGCAGCTGAAGCTCCAATACCTTGGCCACTTGATGTGAAGAGTTGATTCATTAGAAAATACCCTGATGCTTGGAAAGATTGAAGGCAAGAGGAGAAGGGGATGACAGAGGATGAGGCGATTGGATGGCATCACCAACTCAATGGACATGAATCTGAGCAAACTCTGAGAGATTTGTGAAGGACAGGGATGCCTTGAATGCTGTAGTCCATGGGATTGCAAAGAGCTGGAGACGACTGACAGACTGAACAACAACAATAGATGTTACATGTATATAAGCATAATACTTATATTAAGTGGTCATCTCTAGTTCAGTGTTATTTGGCTGAGCTCAATACACCCCCATAAACTTTTATTTATGCATTCTTCCTCATCAACATTAACTTAAGAAGCAACCCAAACTCAATTTACCCACACTTTCAATTAATCTTAAATTTTATTTTTATTGCAAGGTGATGTCTGCAACCTACATTGGAATACATTGAAAAAAGAACAACATGTGAATGTATTGAGAGATGGGTAGATGAATAGGTATATGATAAAGAAGGTATAATGAAATGTTAATTGTAGAATTAGATGATGAGTATATGAGAAGTGAAAGGCCAGGCGGAAAGGGAAAGATATACCCAACTGCATGCAGAGTTCTAGAGAATAACAAGGAGAGATAAGAAGGCTTTCTTAAATGAACAAAGCAAAGAAATAGAGGAAAACAACAGAATGGAAAGACTAGAGATCTTTTCAAGAAAATTGGAGAGATCAAGAGGACATTTCATGCAATGGTGGGCACAATAAAGGACAGAAATGGTAAGGATATAACAGAAGCAGAAAGATTAAGAGACAGCAAGAATACACAGAAGAACTATACAAGAAAAGTAATGATATGTCAACAAATTTGGAAAACTCAGCAGTGACCACAGGACTGGAAAAGGTCAGTTTTCACTCCAATATCAAAGAAAGGCAATGCCAAAGAATGTTCAGTTACTGTATAATTGCACTCATTTCACATGCTTGCAAGCTAATGCTCAAAATCCTTCAAGCTTTACCAGTAAGTAAACTGAGAACTTTCAGATGTACAATCTGGTTTTAGAAAAGGCAGAGGAACCAGAAATCAAATTGCCAACATTTATTGGATCATGGAGAAAGCAAGAGAGTTCCAGAAAAACATCTACTTCTGCTTCATTGACTATGTTAAAGCCTTTGACTGTATGGATCACAACAAACTGTAGAAAATTCATGAAGAGATGGAAGTATCTGACCACCTTATCTGTCTCCTGAAAAACCTGTATGCAATTCAAAAACCAACAGTTAGAACTGAACATGTAACAATAGACTGGCTTCAGATTCAGAAAGAAGTATGACAAGGCTCTATATTGTCACTCTGCTTATTTAACATTTGCAGAGCACATCACGCAAAATATCAGGCTGGATGAATCACAAGCTGGAATCAAGATTGCCAGGAGAAATATCAGACATGCAGATGATACCACTCTGATGGCAGAAAGTGAGGAGGAACCAAAGAGACTCTTAATGAAGGTGAAACAAGATTGGGTGAAAAAATCGACTTGAAATTCAACATTAAAAACAACTAAGGTCTTGGCATCCAGTCCCATCATTTCATGGCATGGCAACTAGGAGGGGAAAAAGTGGAAGCAGTGACAGATTTTTTCCCCCCTTGGGCTCCAAAATCACTGTGGATGGTGACTGCAGCCATGGAATTTAAAAAAGCTTGCTCCTTGGAAGAAAAGCTGTGACAAACCTAGACAGCATATTCAAAAGCAGAGATGTCACTTTGCAGACAAGTTCTGTATAGTCAAAGCTATGGTTTTCCAGTAGTCATGCAGAGATGTGAGAGTTAGACCATAAAGAAGACTGAGCTGAGCATGCAAGGATGAATTTATGCTTGCAGACTGTGGCGCTGGAGAAGACTCTTGAGAGTCCCTTGGACTACAAGATCAAAGCAGTCAATCCTAAAGGAAATTAACCTTGAATATTCATTTTAAGGGTTGATGCTGAAACTGAAGCTCTAATACTTTGGCCACCTGTTGGTAAGAGCTGCCTTATTGGAAAATACCCTGATGCTGGGAAAGATTGAAAGCAGAAGAGGGCGGCAGAGAATAAGTTGGCTGAATAGCATCACTAACTGAATGGACATGAATCTAAACAAACTCCAGGAGGACAGAAGAGCCTGGCATGCTAAGTCCAGGCTCCTCTGTCCATAGATTTTCCAGGCAAGAGTACTGGAGTGGGGTGCCATTGCCTCCTTCGATGCTAAGTCCATGGGGTCACAAAGAGTCAAATAGGACTTAGCTACTGAACAACAACAAATATGGGTACTCACTGTAAGATACTAAACATTTTGTAAGTTTTTTTTAAATTGAATCTGTTAGAAAAGTCTTTCAATTTGCCCCCAAGAAGTCTTTAGTTACCACCACTGCTTTACCTTAGACCCTCATCTCTTACCTAAACTATCATGTCTGCCCCTAGTGAGTACTCCTAAGGCAAGTCCTCTAAAATGCTGCTACCCAAGGAGTGGTTCACAGAGCAGTAATCAGCCAGCACATCACCTGGGAGCTTGAACTAAATGCAGGTCTCACCAGGCATATTAAATCAGAATTCACAGTTAGGAAGATCCCCAAGTAATTTGTAAACTTTAAAGTGTTGAGAAGCTCAGCTGTATATGGTAACTTTAGCCTCCATCACTCCATTGCCTGAAACCTTTCAGTGGGTTTCATTGTATACAGTGTGATATCTGAGAACTTCAGAGTGGTTGCCTATTTAGAACATTTCAAATATTAATATTTCCAAGGCACATGTGTTGTGTCTCATTCTAATTGCCCTTTCTCTAACACTCTCCACATACCTTAACACAACCTAATACTGTCCTCTTTGTCTCTCAAGATAATTTAGTCCACATTGCTTTCTTATTACTTTGGCAATATCTTTATAGTTCCCCTATATTTTAACTTTGTGGGGATAAAAAGATATCTGTTACTCTTCCCAATAAGCTGTGAACCTCAAAAAAAAGAGAAAGAAAACATATCTTATTGGTGATTATATTCCTAAGTATTAACACACTTGTGGATGTGAGTTATTTAAAAATGCTTATGGAACTTAACCCAGAAGGAGGTGACTATTCCTGAAGGTGTGGAGAGGTGGTTCAGAAAGAGAGTGTGGAAAGGTGAGCAAACAAATAAAACTAAATTTTACTACAGCTACATTCATTTAACTATATCTACCTATCTATATGTACTTTCCAGATCCTGAACTTATCCATAATAAAATAGCTATTTCATTAGCTGTGTATATACTGAATTCAAATGAAAAAGCCACATAAATGTTGTCACTATATATTTACTGAATCTATTAGAACAAGGTTAGTCTTATTAAGATATAATATTGCTTTTGTTGTACTTAAAGAGATCTCCTAAATGCTTGTTTTCCAAACATTATAGCAATCATATTTATCAGTTTTCATGCATAATAGATGAAAGTACAATGTCATATTTATCAACAAAGGCAATAAAATGTTATTTAGATATTCATTAGGCAATCAGTCACCCATCAACAAAGCATAATTCAAATCTCATTTTGACTTTTGCCTGTGAGACTATTACATCTAAATAGAAAATTAAGTATTGTGTATATACCTTTGTAGTAGGGTAAATCACAGCTTTAAGGGAAAAAAAGAGAGAGACTAATAATTCTTATCATGGACCATAAAAAAATTCTTGCAAATTAAACTTTAATTCCATTCACCTCTAATAAAAAGCAATTTTAATCTTATTAGTAGAATAATAAAATATATTTTTTTAAAGTAAATTATGTTGGCAGAATTCATCTAATTTTGAAATAATATTTTAGATGCCAATCAGAAGAACTAAGTAAGCTATTTATTATTTTACACAGAACTAATAAACTGAGAAATGGAAATTCTTTTCCAACCTCCTTCCCTCCACAATGTTTATTGAATGTTTGCACTGAGCAAAACATTGTGCTATGCTGGGTTCCATGGATACAAAGATAAAGCATTCCTTTATTCATTCCAGAAATATTCAGCACCTTCTACATGCCAGACACTGTCCTAAGCCTTGAAGATACAGCAGTGAATGGACAGACTTGTGCGTTTGGAGTTTATATTCTAGTGGGTGAGACAGACAAGTAAACAATGTAAGGAGTACAATTACAGATAGGTGATCTGAAAAGTATAAGACGGGGTAATGGCATAGAGTATATAAGGTTGGGGAGCAGGAGAGGATGCTATTTTAGGTACAATAGCCAGGAAAGACCATTCTGAGAAGACAATATCTGAACAGAGAACTGAAAGAACTGAAAAAGTGAGCAATTTGAAGAATGGGACAGGAGAGGTATTCCAGGCAGAGGGAACAGCAGATATAGAGACTGTAAGATGAGATTGAACTTGGGATGTTTTCAGCAAAGAGAAAGGTGAAGCTACTGGAACTCAGGGACCCAGGTAGAGGCTGGTAGAACATTAAGTCAGGAGGGTAGACATGATCTGAGAATCATTTGATGAGTCTGGATTTTATTTAAAATATGCTGGGAAGCCACTCAAGAGATTTAAGCGGGGAAAGTCTGTGAAATGATTCTCTTTTTAGGAAGATCACCCCAGCTACCATGTGGAGAAATAATCACAGAGAAACAAATGGAAGCAAAGATCAGGCTTAGAGGCCATTACAGCAGTTCAGGAAATAAATAGAAGTGTCTTAGGTGTCTTAAATTTTTTCCAAAGGTAGACGTGCATGCACGTGTCCTCAGTCATTTCAAACGTCCAACTTTTTGCAACCCTATGGGCTGTAGCCCACAAGACTCCTCTGTCCATGGGATTCTCCAGGGTGAGAATACTGGAGTGGGTTGCTGGACCCTCCTCCAAGGGATCTTCCCAACCTAGGGATCAAACTGGCGCCTTCTACCTTGCAGGAGGATTTTTTTTTACCACTGAGCCACCAGGGAAGCCCCCATAGGTAGATAAGAGAAGTCGTTCAGTCGTGTCCAACTCTTTGCGACCCCATGGACTGTAGCCCGCCAGGCTCCTCCATCCATGGGATTCTCCAGGCAAGAATACTGAAGTGGGTTGCTATTTCCTTCTCCAGGAGATCTTCCCGACCTAGGGATTGAACCCGGGTCTCCCACATTGTAGGCAGATGTTTTACCATCTGAGCTACCAGTGAAGTGATCAAATTGGAGATATACTGTAAAGGTAAAGCTTTTAGGAATTGTGTTTGATTTAGATTTAAGGGAATTAGAGGAAAATAGTAATAATAGTAACAATAAAGACTTCTGTATTTAAGTGATAAAGCAAATAGTGAATAGTGAGCTAAGATGGTAAGAGGAGGTAGAAGTCTGTGGAGAAATTGAGATGATATAAGAGGCTTCCTTCCCTGGTGTCTCAGTTGGTAAAGAATCTGCCTGTAGTGCAGGAGATCTGGTTTTGATCTCTGGGTTGGGAAGATCCCTGGAGGAAGGAAAGGCTATCCAGTCCAGTATTCTGGCCTGGAGGATTTCATGGACTATATAGTCCGTGGGGTCGCAAAGAGCCAGACACGACTGAGCGACTTTCACCCTCACCTTAGACATCAGAGTGGAAAGGCTAAGCTGGCAGTTGATATGGACAATTGGAGCTCAGAGGACAGGTCAGGGTTGGGAGAACAAATTAAGGAGTAATCCTCACATAGATGACATTTGAAGCCTAGGGGCTGGATGACATCACCTAAGGAAGAAATAAATGAAAGAAGAGGCTTAGCTCTGACACAAGTCGTAGTATCTAGAGCCTATGAGGAAGATTGCGAAGGTGCAGCCAATGATATAGGAGGAAACCCAGGAAGCAGATCAAGCTTCTTGGTGTGTAACCCATGCAGCACACAGTGATTTGCACTCAGAAGGGCCCCATACTTGGTTGCCCATCGGCCACCAATTCTTACTTACCTTTGAACTTATGTTTTGTAGGTGAAGTATGATGGAACAATGGAGTGTGCAAGTGAGGAGAGAAGATACACACATTATGTATATTGGCCATTCCTTGACACCCCCATTAACATTCCTGATGCTGCATAAGCACAGAGTTCTAGGGGATCCATGTTGCTTGGGTGTTCAGTTCAGTTCAGTTCAGTTCAGTCGCTCAGTCGTGTCCAACTCTGTGACTCCATGAATTGCAGCATGTCAGGCCACCCTGTCCATCACCAACTCCTAGAATTCACTCAAACTCATGTCCATCCAGTCCGTGATGCCATCCAGCCATCTCATCCTCAGTTGTCCCCTTCTCCTCCTGCCCTCAATCTCTCCCGGTCTTTTCCAATAAGTCAACTCTTCACATGAGGTGGCCAAAGTACTGGAGAGATCCCAGGGCTGATCTCCTTCAGAATGGACTGCTTGGATCTCCTTGCAGTCCAAGGGACTCTCAAGAGTCTTCTCCAACACCACAGTTCAAAAGCATCAATTCTTCGGCACTCAGCCTTCTTCACAGTCCAACTCTCACATCCATACATGACCACAGAAAAAACCATAGCCTTGACTAGACGGACCTTTGTTGGCAAAGTATTGTTTCTGCTTTTCAACATGCTATCTAGGTTGGTCATAACTTTTCTTCCAAGGAGTAAGCGTCTTTTAATTTCATGGCTGCAGTCACCATCTGCAGTGATTTTGGAGCCCCAGAAATAAAGCCTGGCACTGTTTCCACTGTTTCTCCATCTATTTCCCATGAAGTGATGAGACCAGATGCCATGATCTTCATTTTCTGACTGTTGAACTTTAAGCCAACTTTCTCACTCTCCACTTTCACTTTCATCAAGAGGCTTTTTAGTTCCTCTTCACTTTGTGCCATAAGGATGATGTCACCTGCATATCTGAGGTTATTCAGTTCAGATATTCAGATATTCAGCTTGAGTATTTAGTGAGGACAGGTAAGTGAATTACACCTACAGCAGAGCAGGTGGCGGTGCTGGTGCTGACAGCGTCTAGAGTGGTACTTTCTGTTCAAACCCAAAGTTGCTTTTAGATTAGAAGAAGGCAATGGTGACCTAAGAAGCATGAACAGCCAAAGAACCCTATCTTGTCCTTTCTTACTTATGTTACTGTTAACATTTGATGGGGTCCTGCTGTTCATCACTTACAAAAGCAATTATTTTCTCACAAATGTTAGAAAAGAAAGGCTGAGGTAGACTCAGTGTTCCCTGAAAACCATCTGTGTAGATTCTGCTGGGCCATGAAAGTTTTAAAGGAAAGGAAGGAAGGAATTGCAGTTAATCATTGAGATAGGGGGTCATCACCATCCCCCACTGTTGCAGACTTGTGTGTGGGCTTGTCATTCCTCAAGACAGTCCTCTAGAAGTTACCTTGTTCACATGGTTTGATCACACAATGTGTTAGGAAGGTTACTGAAGGGGAAGCTAGGGAAGAGATCTAGTCATCTGTTCATTCTTATTCTTCATTCTACTTTGATCTACAAAAGAACCAGCAGGTTAGGCAAGGCATTGTGTGAGTAAGAGATGCGAAAGGTGTGGTAGAGCCAGAGATGAGTAGAGGATGGTGGTGCTTGGTTTAAAAGTTAGTTACAGTATAGCTTTGTTAAAGTGACAAGAAAAGATGCCTCCTGCTGAGGGCTGTCTACTGCAAAGAGCTGCTTACATACTTCTCTGTGTTAGCCAACAATTTACACTGGAAAGGGTAACGTAGAAGGAGCGGGAAAGACAGAGAACCCATAGAGCCTTTTCCTTTCAGTCCTCCTTTTCTTGTCTATTAGCCAAAGTAGAGCATATGGATAGAATGAATGCGTCACAAGAAGTGAAATAAAAATAATTGAATTAGTCCTGTGCAGCACTTCCACTGTTGTGGGAAAAATAAAAAATATATGTGCATGCATGAGTTGCAAACTATGAATTGTGTAATTCATATGACTTAAATGCTCTTATATTTTCATTAACTCTGGCATTGCGTATTGTAAAACTGGATGGTAAAATTCATGTTGATAATTTAAATTCTAAATTTTTCTTTATTTATGAACCACATTGAAAGGCAAAAAAAAATAATAAGTTGAGGAAGACACAGTGGAAGAAAGGAAAAAGCTTTTTTATGATTTATGACCTTTAGATATTTTTTCCCTTGCTTTTTGAACAAGGAAACTCACATTTTCATCTTGCTCTGGGCCCACAAATTATGTAGCTGGCGCTGCAGGAAGAATATGGTGTCCTGGAATCCAAGTGAAGAAAGTGTTTTCAGGAGGGAGGAGTCTGTCAACTACGTCAAGTACTGCTGAGAATTGAATAATGTAAGGACAGAAAATTGGTCATTACTTTCATCATGCTGCTGCTGCTACTAAGTTGCTTCAGTCATGTCTAACTCTGTGTGACCCCATAGACAGCAGCCCACCAGGATCTCCCTTTCCTGGGATTTTTCAGGCAAGAACACTGGAGTGGGTTGCCATTTCCTTCTCCAATGCATGAAAGTGAAAAGTGAAAGTGAAGTTGCTCAGGCATGTCCAACTCTTAGTGATCCCATGGACTGCAGCCTACCAGGCTCCTCCACCCATGGGATTTTCCAGGCAAGAGTACTGGAGTGGGGTGCCATTGCCTTCTCTGCTCTCATTATGGAGACTATCCAATTAAAGTCAGTTCTGTCAGAGATGGTAAAGTATTGCATATAATAGTTTGTGTGAGCTAAGTAGTTTGTTGAGTAGTTTGTTGAGTTTGTTGAGTAGCTAAGTCATGTCTGACTCTTTGTGACCACATGAACTGCAGCCTGCAAGGCTCCTCTGTCTATGGAATTCTCCAGGCAAGAATACCAAAGTGAGTAGCTATTCCCTTCTCTGAAGATCTTCCTGACCCAGGGATCGAACCCAGGTCTTCTGCATTGCAGGCAGATACTTTACCATCTGTATAATAGGCTAACAATAGTAAAAATAAAGGGCAAGATTTATACACTCATTTTCATCTGTGATGTTTTTATTTAACAGTCTATTTAATTATGTTTCAAGAATAAATTAGCATTTGTTCAATGATAAAATGGAATCTTCCTAAACGTGAAACAATTTAAGAAATATAGTTAAATTATTACTGTTATATCTTCTGTTGTGGTAGGTTAAAATATGTTTATTTTTCTTTCTCTTTTTATTTACTTTCTGCTTTTTTCCCCGTTTGAACATGCATACACAAAGAAAGTAAACTGTTATTAGATCAAATTTGGCACAAAAAAAATAGCTTGTTAAAAATCTGTATGATACCAAGAACAGAAAATGTAGATGAATTGCAATGACCAAAACCTTTGCCCTCCTCTATGTGCATGCTCCGTTGCTCACTTGTATCTGACTCTTTGTGAACCCATGAACTATAACCCGCCAGGCTCCTCTGTCCATGGAATTTTCCAGCCAAGAATACTTGAGCGGGGTTCCCATTTCCTATTTTAGAGGATTTTTCCTGACCTAGGAATCAAACTCACGTTTCCTGTGTCTCCTGCATTGGCAGGAAGATTCTTTGATTCTTTACTGCTGGGCCACCTGGGAAGCCACCTCATCTCCATATTATTTACATTAAAATTTTTTTTCTAGTTCATTATGAAATTAAAAGTCGCTTGCTCCTTGGAAGAAATGTTATGACCAACCTAGAGAGCATATTAAAAAGCAGAGACATTATTTTGCCAACAAAGGTCTGTCTAGTCAAAGCTTTGATTTTTCCAGTAGTCATGTATGGATATGAAAGGTGGACTATAAAGAAAGTTGAGCACCAAAGAATCGATGCTTTTGAACTGTGGTGTTAGAGAAGATTCTTGAGAGTCCCTTAGACTGCAAGGAGATCCAACCAGTCCATCCTAAAGGAAGTCAGTCCTGAATATTCAGTGGAAGGACTTAAGTTAAAGCTGAAACTTCAATACTTGAGCCACCTGATGCAAAGAACTGACTCATTTGAAAAGACCCTGATGCTGGGAATGATTGAAGGTGGGAAGAAAAGGTGACAACAGAGGATGAGATATTTGGATGGCATTGCCGACTCTATGGACATGAGTTGAGTAAATTTCAGGAGTAGATGATGGACAGGGAAGCCTGGCATGCTGCAGTCCGTGGAGTCCCGAAGAGTCAGACCGACTAAGTGCCTGAACTGAGTTCATTATGTAGTACTTCAACTCAGCCAGTAGATGGCAGATGTTACCATATTCAACAAACCGTTCTCAAAAGGAAACTGGTTATAAGATTACTCAAAATTATGAGTTGAGGAAACATAAAACCCTATCGATTCATCTCTCCACCCTCCCCGCTCTTGATGAATTCCTTTTGGGGGCTTGATTTCTGTGACAGTTTTCCTTACATAGAGATGGAAGGATTAAAGCTTTCCCCTACATGTGTATAAGACAGATGATTCAGAAAGCAATTCTGGAATCCTATCAACTCCATAAAATATAAAACTAAATCACAAAACTGAGTAACAGATTGCATTTAAATGACTATGAAGATGAATGGCGATGTTGTACTGGAATGTTTTCAACCAAGGCCAAATGGATAACCACATTGATCTTGCATTTTATATCTTACAAAGAAGGACATGACATAAACATCACAAAACAAGCCAATATACTTACTGCTACGCTAAACTAGTTATAGAACATTTTTTTAAAAAAGCTTTGATAAGGCGTTTGTTCTTTTGACCACTGTGCTGTTTATTATTCCTTATACAGCAGTTCCAGTTGGAGAGTAGGTGAGGAGGAAGAAACCAGAGCTGTTAAAATAATATTATACTGCAGCATTTAATGTTGTCCCCCATATGCAAAAGTTGACTTTTAGAATCTGCTGAAACTGAAACTGAAGTCACTCGGTCATATCTGACTCTTTGTGAGTCAGATACTGTAGCCTGTCAGGCTCCTCCATCTATGGGATTTCCCAATCAAGAGTGCTGGAGTGAGTTGCCATTTCCTTCTCCAGGGATCTTCCCCATCCAGGGATCACACCAGGATCTCCCACATTGCACGCAGACGCTGTACCATGAGCCACCATTTAGAATCTGTTAGAGATTATAATTATAATTAACCAAATTCCTTTTGTGGAATTTCATATTACTTATGTTTTGACATAACTCGAAATATATTTAAGCAAAATGTGAACCTTTGTTAGTTTGTAACTTTCCCAAGGTAACATACTAATATTCCCTTATGATAAGGGACTTTTTTTTTTAGGTTTTATAATTTTGTGGACATTTCATTAAGATGGCTGTAACTATCCTGCAATATTTCATACCAGCCAAGTAGTCTTGCCTGGAAAATAATGAAAACGAACAAACAAGAATTGGTTAACATGGAAAATTTTGGAACCTGAAAATAAAGAATCAGGGTCAGAAAATAAACTATATTCCCTACTAGAATTCTCCCTCACTGCTGACTCTTTTCTCTTTAATTCCATGGTTTTTCTCTCTACCTGCCCCTTCTCACTGTCTCCCCTGGATTCCTCTCTGCCTGCTTCTTTCATGCTTTAGCTTTCGGCGCTTTTCTTATCACTCTTCACTGTTGTTCTGTGCAATCTTAAGGATATGATGCATTCCCAGTGTTTCAGCTGCAGTGAATAAATAGTTTCTCTCCAAATCCTATGAGTCAGCATCACATACATAGGAGTTACACTTAAGCTCTGATATTAGGCTGCCTGTATTCTAATACTAGTTTGACCACTCGATGGTTAGGTGATATTGATAAATTACTTAACCTCATTGTCTTAGTTTCCTGGGAGAAGGCAATGGCACCCCACTTCGGTACTCTTGCCTGGAGAATCCCATGGATGGAGGAGCCTTGTGGGCTGCAGTCCAAGGGGTTGCTAAGAGTCGGACACTACTGAGCAACTTCACTTTCACTTTTCACTTTCATGCATTGGAGAAGGAAATGGCAATCCACTTCAGTGTTCTTGCCTGGAGAATCCCAGGGATGGGGGAGCCTGGTGGGCTGCCGTCTATGGGGTTGCACAGAGTCAGACACGACTGAAATGACTTAGCAGCAGCAGCAGTTTTCTGTCCTGGAATTTGAGAATGATAATAACTCTAATGTCTTGTGATTAGGTTAGAATGAAGCAATTCATGTAGTGCACTTAGCACAGTATCTGGCAAAAAATAAGGACCTAGTAAGTATCCTATCTAGAGCTTTTTCTAAGAAAACAGAGCCATCCATATCCTCTGGAGGTCCTCACTCTGATGTCTTCTTACAGAAGCCTTAAGATGATAGATCTAAATCTTATAGATAAGTATACAGTCCCTGAATTACAATCCCTGAATCAGTTTCCCCAAAGCTGAGGAAACTGATGTTTAATATTTAATGTTGTAGTGCTTTTCCTCTAAAGTCAAGAACAAAGATACCTACCACAGCCATAACATTTAGCATCATATTACAGATACTAACCAAAGCAGTTAGATGTGAGAAAGCAGCTACTGGATTATGACAAGGAAACATATAGGTAAAACTCTATCAAGAGAAGATGTGATTATACATCTGGAAAATTCAAGAGGATCCATGGAAAAGATACAACAATCAGTAAGAGAATTTGAATAAAATAATAGGTTATAAATATGTGTGTGTGTATGTGTTAGTTGCTTAGTCATATCTGACTCTTTGCAGTCCCATGGACTGTAACCTGCCAGGCTTCTCTGTCTATGGAGTTCTCCAGACAAGACAAGACTATGGAAGTGGGTTGCCATTCCCTTCTCCAGGGGATTTTCCCAGCTCACTGACTGAACTTGGGTCTCCTGCATTAAAGCTAGATTCTTTATTGTCTAAGCCACCAAGGAAGCCTCAGTTTATAAAGTAAGGGTACAAAAATTAATAGGATATATATGTATATATGTATGTATGTTTATAAGCACATATAAATGTATATATGCATAAACAAAAATAGAAAGTGTAATTAAAGACTCCATTTATGATAGAAAATAAAGAAAAAAAACACATAAATTTAACAAGAAATGTCCAAAACTTAAATAGTAAAATTGGGGATTGTTTTTGAAAAAAAAAACCTGGATCTTAATGAATGGAAAAACATATCAATTCTGGGAGAGAAAGAGACAGGCAACATCATAAAGATGTCAATTAAAGCGTGTCATATTTTTTCTTTTTTCTTGTCTGCACCACTTGGCATGTGGGATCTTAGTTCCTGATTAGGGATCGAACCAGCACCCCCTGCATTGGTAGCATGGAGTCTTAGCCACTGGACTGTCAGGGAAGTCCCATATCAGACTTTTTACAGTTGTATAAAGCCTCTGTAAGTTAAACAATTTATATTAGCACATGAATAGGCATATAAACCAAAGGGAAAAGTAGAAAATCCAGAAATAGATCCAACTGCATATGGAAATTAATATACATTATAGGTGCAATCACACATCATTGGGGAAAAGATGGACCTTTAAATAAATGTTATTTTGATTACAGGGTAGCCATATGGAGAAAAATTAAATTGGATCCATTTCTTACATCATAAGCCAGGATAAATTTCCAACAGATCAGATATTTAAATCAAAGATATAAAAAAGCACCATGCAGAAAAAGCTTCAATGAATTCCTTTATAGTCAGGAGATAAGAAAACATTTCTAAATATGACTCAAAATCTAGAAGCCATGAGAAAAAAGACTGACAGATTTTTACCTTGTAAAAGTTAAATTTTTTTCATTATAAAAATATAGCATACCATTCCCAAAATTTAAAAAAAAAAGTAGCAGCCTGGGAAAAATATTTGAAAATATACAATGAAAGGTATACTGATATATAAACTGAGATGAAAAAGGCCAAGAAGTGGTCTACAGAAAATTCATAGAAAAAGATCTATAAACTGCTCTTAACAGTATGAAAAGTTGTCTAACCTCGAACATGAGTTGATATAATTGTTTACTGTCTGATGAGTTTGCGCATGTCATTCATTTGACTGAGAACATCAGATGGCTTCTCATAGCCTGTAGGATGAAGTCCACTTCATAGCATGGCATTTAAGACTTTTTAGACAGAATCTGCCTAATTGTGTAGCCAAATCCCTTACATTGTTGTCCTTGTTAAGTCGCTTCAGTTGTATCTGACTCTTGGTGACCCTATAGATTGCAGCCTGCCAGGCTCCTTTGTCCATGGGATTCTCCAGGCAAGAATATTGGAGTGGGCTGCCATTTCCTTCTCCCTAACCATTATCCAGCTCTAAAACATTATGTTGTAGTTGCATCAAATGTTTTGTTATTCCCCAAACATGACATGTATCTTTCTCATATGTCCATGACCTAGCAACTTATTTCCTCTGTCCATAGTGCCCTTTTCTCTGTTTTCTGCTTGCTAAAATTTTACTGTTCTTCAAAATACACTCAAGAGTTCAAGTGTTTGAACTCGCTTTCTCCTCTGAGTTCCCATGACACTTTCCACAGATGTTTCTTAAAGCTGTTCTGGGATTTCCCGGGTGGTCCATTGGTTGGAACTCCACACTTCCAACATCGGGCACTCCAGTTCAATCCTTGGTCAGGGAACTAAGATCCCATGTGCTGTTCAGCTCTGCCAAAAAGTAGAAAAGAAACAAAGCCTTTCTTACACAGTTCTGTAGTAACTGGCTTTCACGTATGCTTCTGCCATGGACACAGGGTACTTTCTTGCCTCAGTTTCTTTAGTATTTTAAGTGCTTAGTTGCACAATGCCTGGCCCTAAAGAGGCATGGAATAAGTTTGTCGAATAATATGATTTTTATGCTGTTGCCAAAAAGGCTTCAACATTTCCTATATAAATCTTTCAAGACAGATGTCAAGGGGAACAGAAGCTAGAAAATAGATGTCTTGCAGATTTTGTTTACTTAGCACCCTGAGTTTTGGCGATTAGTCAGGACTTTTAGTTAAATGACAAAAACTTAGCTTGAACTTGCTCTGCAAGTGGGCAAATTTTTTGCTCTGAAAGGCAAAAAGACAAAGCTCGGAAGGTAGATTTAGCCTCAGGAACACTGAATTTCTCTCTCTCTCTCTCTCTCTCTCTCTCTCTCTCTCTCTCTCACACACACACACACACACACACACACACACACATATGCACACTTCTTTCCATTTTTGATTGATGTCTTCATCATCTTAGGCCTGTGACCTCCACGAGGCAAGAACTGGTAGCAGAAAACTCTGGGCTTGTATTCTGAAGGCTTGTAACTACAAGAAACACAGCTATTTCCTGCCAGTTTCTGTTAGAAAAATTCCATGCAGGTACTCAGATTGGCCCGAGTCCTATTGATACATCTGTCCCTTAGCTAATTTCCATGACTAGAAAGGTGACATATGTGATTGATCCCAGTCTGGCACCCATGCCCCATCCTGGGGCGGAGATGGAGGAAGAATAATGTGATTAGCAGCCCCCATGAGGACCATATTTTGGAAAATGAGAGGAGCAGCTCCCCACGACAACAAAGATCTTGTCTGGACATATTAATACAAAGGAATGACTCTCTGACATGCATGTGAAGAAAATAATAAGATCAAATGTTGAAAGAATGTAATATAATTTTATGATTAAAATTTTCTTCTTCCTGATAAATAAATATTGTAGCTCAAATGCATGATAAAATATATCCATCAAAAGAAACAGCTGACCAGGAATCTTATTTGAATGCTTTCATCTTTGGTTTCCTGTTTCTAACTATTTTTTAAATAAGGACTCACCTAAAGAGTAAAATTCCCTAACCTAAACTTTCTAAGTTTGATACATACATTTTATTATCTTATTCTTTGTCAACCGTATTCTCTTGTTCTTTCACTGAGCACATTTCCTGGAAAATCAAGTACAGTATTCAAAAATAAGAGAAAATTTAAGATTAAAAAAATGTTCTTGTCTGTGAATGTTACCACTCAAAGATGTTTTGAGAGTAGAAAATTATGGAGTAAGCACTTCCATGATATTAACCCTTCACCAAATTTTCACAGGATAGCTCTTGTGAAGGTATTATAGCATCACAGTGCTCTGTATCCAGAAAACTGGGTTGTCTGGGCAAGTATCATCACCCAACTCTGGAAACTACAGTTAAAAAATGTGACCTCATGCTGGTGTGACAGTCCCAACAAGCAACTTTCTCTTGGACTTATTTGGACCACATATATTTGATTGCCCATAATGGGTAAAAGAACTATCCCAGGAATAGTGGGTGGACAAAAGAAAACCCTCAAAAAGTTAACCCTCCTTAGAAGAGAAGTGTGCAAAACTGCTGAGTAAGATTTTGAAATAACTTAAGCAAATTAAAACCTTTAATGTAAAGATATATTTATTTTGCCTATCTGTATTTTGTTTATTACAATGAACATATATTTCAAAGATAAAATAAAAAGGTAATGTAAAATATAAAAGGCTGTGTTCACTGTCAAGTATGGCATCAAATAATTACAAATCCTATTTCTATCAGTCACCAGCTGTGTGAATATGAACAAGCTAATTAATCTCTCTAAGCTTTGGTTTCTTGGGCTATATAATGGAGCTAATAATTCCACCTGCGCAATATTAAATAAGATAAAATGTAATAAAGTGGTTAGCACTGTGTCTGGAATATAGGAGCTGCCCAAAATATTATGTTAATTATTCTTGATATGAATATGAAAAAATCTCATTTGCAGATTGGAAAAACATAAAGTCTAGGAACAAGTAGTGTCTAATCTAGTTTATTCTTTCCCAATAATTGCTCAAATATAAATTCTTTAGACCCTTCCAACTTTACACCAAACCCTCTCAGGAGCCACTCTAAGGATCTCCATGTCTTGGGCCGCTGTTGCCACATGTTTTATTACTAGTAGCAGACACTGCCTTCAACTTCAGAGAGCCAGAGAACCAAGCAAATCTTGCCACCAAGAGAACACAACCTGAAATTATTGGTATCTGCATCTTTTTTTTCTAACTGAATCACAATGGGGGGATAAAACGGTGACTTTTTTCTTTCTCATTTCTACCTCTTTACTTTTCAAAATTATTCAGGTGGAAGTAGTGAATGATCACAGCCTCATCTTTCGTCTTCCCTCCATCCTCCCTCCTGCCTCTCAACTCTGGATGGGCTCTTAGTGTTTCTTCCCCACAATGAGAAAGCTAGTTACTGACTCGAATTCTACTCAGCTGTCCCTAAAGTTTCCTCACTGTCAAACTGGACTTTCTTTTGAGAGGGACCCTTCATTTCTTTCTCTTGTTCAAAATCTTTTTTAAACAACAACATCCCAAAAAATGTATGCAGTTTTATCTTCCTTACAGGTTATTAGCCAATTGAGACAGACTCTTGACAAATAGATTTTCTCCTGACTTGTTATTTGAATAATTTTAAAGATGGAAGTTATCAGTCTTATATACAGCAATGCAACTTAAACAAAACAAAACGTAATTCTCACTAGCAGAATTTTTGGAAAACAGAATTGATGGCTAAGTCTGGTAGCTATTACTCTTGGTTCTTCTACTAATGAACATTTAACGTGTAACTTGCTACTTGTCAAGGAGGGCACAGGCATCATTTAATCCTTTTAGCAACACTAAAACAATCACTGTTATGATTTTTTACCCTTTATAGTTAAGGAAACTGTAGCTGAGATTGGTTAAGTAATTGGACCAAAGCCACCCATTTGGTGAGTGATGGAGTTTGAGACATCAGAGAAGGCAATGGTATCCCACTCCAGTACCCTTGCCTGGAAAATCCCATGGATGGAGAAGCCTGGTAGGCTGTAGTCCATGGGGTCGCTGAGTTGGACACGACTGAGCGACTTCACTTTCACTTTTCATTTTCATGCATTGGAGAAGGAAATGGCAACCCACTCCAGTGTTCTAACCTAGAGAATCCCAGGGATGGAGGAGCCTGGTGGGCTGCAGGCCATGGGGGCGCACGGAGTCGGACACGACTGAAGCGACTTAGCAGCAGCAGCAGTAAGTAAATTGCTAACCTCAATAGATTCTATGAGGTACTCAGAGAGTACTATAACCATTAAATTAAATGTTTTATTGTGTGCAAAAGTCCTATTCACAAAACCGCGAATTTAGCTCTAAAACTTGTTTGCATTAAATGAATAGTCATTTATCAATGAATTATAGTATATTACTCTTTAAGCTTAATCTGTATGACCTACTGTTCCAAGTTTGAGGTCTTCTCAGACCACTATAGCACTTTAGCACTGGAAAGGAATTTAGAATCTGTCTACCTCAGTGTTTTTCCAACAATACTCTGGAGATGCCCAGTCCCTTGGGGACCATTTTGGAAGAAGGGGCAGGCTTATCAGGCATACCTGGTATTTTCTGGATGCATGGTTACTTGATTCTCTTCATAATAATGATGCATATATTGTTTTAGACCATGGCTGTTCTGTAACTGGTTTATAAGTAACTGGTAGTTTAGAAAATTTGGCGAAGCATCCACCAAACCGATCATCTGAATGTTTACATTTTCAGTCAGTTTTGGTAGAAGTGTGACTTTGGTTGCATGACTTGACAAGGAAAGAAAATATATCATTCTTCATGAGGTTTATGTCAAAGATGTATAAACACCATGATTTTCTCAGGTACTTCCAATTTCAAATATTCAGTTCTGGATTTTCCCATATATTAGGACGTGTCCCCTCCACCAATTCAAGTTTATAGAAAATAATAACTGACTGAAGTCAGTCAGCGTTATAAAATGAACTGGTCACAAAATCTGTTGCCCCACAAAAGATGTGGGAACACAAACTGGGGGTAATCTGTCTGCATTAAGATTTTTTTTTCTTAACTACTCATGAAAATGCCTGAGTGTGTAACATTTATGAGGCATAACTTTATGAATGTGGTACTTTATGCGTAAAGTTTTGTAAAACCACAGTAGTGAAAAAGCAGTGTAGTTCAAGTTGAAAAAAAAATGATGCAGTACAAAGTGTGTGGTGGGATAATCATGTCTGTTATGAGCCATTTCTTTGTCTATGGTCAGAAGTTTGAATTAATTTCAAAAGGATTAGTTATAATTTAATGTCTCATGCACCCAGGCAGAAAGAAGTTTTCATTTACTTATGCAGTATATATATACAGATATGAATAGATGCATAATCATTAGAGATGATTGGCGGAGGAAGAGT
>SJYC01135571.1:0-10618 GCA_006408675.1 Madoqua kirkii
AGCAGCAGCAGCAGCAGCAAGAGTGATTTGGGAGTGCCTGCCTGCCTGAATTCAGATCCTGATTCTGCCTCTTACCAGCTCCTAAGTTAGACAAATGACTTCATTTTTCTGTTCTTAAATTTACCCATCTGTAAATGGGGCTAATAATAGACCCTACATCATATCACTGACATAAGGATTAAATAACTTAGAAGAGCACCTGGTATATATTGTAGTACAGATACTTGGTGCCTGCTCTGTGTCAAGCAGTGTTATTTATTCTGGGGACATGAAGGTGAACAAAACAGAGAAGGCCTCTGTTGTAGTCTGCAGTTACATTATAGTGCAGAAGAGAAAAAGCCAGGAAACATACACCATAAGTAAATGAGATAATTGAAGACTCAGTTTAGGACTTCCCGAGTCGTCCAGTGGTCCAGTAGTTAGGAATCTGCCTGACAGGGCAGGAAACACAAGAGCTGCAGGTTTGATCCCTGGTCTGGGAAGATTCCACATGCTGCAGGGCCACTAAACCCATGTGCCACAACTGCTGAGTCTGAGCTCTAGAGCTGATGAGCCACAACTACTGAAGCCCCATGTGCCCTAGAGCCCATAAGGAGAAAACCAGGCACCTCAAGCAGAGAGTAGCTACTACTCACTGCAACTAAAGAAAGCCTGTGTGCAGCAACAGTAAATAAATAAATAGACAAACATATTTTAAAAAGACTATATTTAAGTTCTAAAAAGGCAACAATAGCATTTTTTTCAGTAGCTAAACTTACAGTGTATCTTGAAAATTATACTTTGGTTTTAATTACACGATATAAGACACTTGGGTTTTGATACCCCTTTGGTGAAGAACTGTTAAAACTGCTTTGCTAGATTTATCCAATTGATGCATTGACCTCTGTTCAACCCAGGTTGGTCTCTTTGTCTTCCTCATGCGCTCCATGCTCAGCTGTGCTTTCTCTTCTATGAATACCCACTTATTTCCAGGGCTGTGACTTTCCTACCCCGTTGCCCTCACATGAATTGCCACACACAAATGCTGTGAGGGCACCAGAGTGCTACTAAGGAAGCTTTGCTTTTTTCCCCATCTGTTCTATACAAAATTGCTACAGATAAGAGCTTTTGTGAATAAGACTTGTCTTTTCCTTGGGTTCACATGTTGCTACAGCTCTTACAGTTTCTCTCTGCTGGTGGTACTGCCTTTCTCCTGCAGCCTTCCTCTGGTTTTTGCCCATTGTCTTTATGCCATGATGGGATTTTTAGCTTAGTTGCTCCAGACCAACAATAAGAGTAACCACGTTATTGGGGTTTGAGTTGAAAGCAGATTTCCCTCACTAAACAGAAATGCAAATGAGAACACCAGGACACTTCAGAAAGTTTACTGTTTAACCCTTTCATGTCCAACCTGAAATAGCCAATGTAAGCTGTGAGAAAAGCACAACCTAAAAGTTGAGAATTAAGTTTTGTTTGGGGATCATACTGAGGATTATAGCCCAGGAGACAGCCTCTCAGATAGCTCTTGAAAACTGTTCCAAAGAAGGAAAAGAGGAGCCAGGATATAAAGGAATTTTCAGTTGGAAAAAAACAAGTAGTCTAATATCAAAAGGTTATTGCTAATCACAAAGCATAGACATTTTAATTTGTGAATTTAGTGCTTTTTTATGTACGAAAAGATGCAAGACTATGGGCTTGTGGAAATTGTTCCTTAGCTATGCATCTAAATTATTGAGGGCTTCCCTTGTGGCTCAGCTGGTAAAGAATCCGCCTGCAGTGTAAGAGACCTGGGTTCGATCCCTGGGTTGGGAAGATCCCCTGGAGAAGGGAAAGGCTATCCACTCCAGTACTCTGGCCTGGAGAATTCCATGGACTATACAGTCCGTGGGGTTGCAAAGAGTTGGACATGACTGAGTGACTTTCACTCACTACCCAAAGCACAGATTCTTACTGTTTTTCTCTGTCCTGAACTCACCTCAGGGTACAACCTTAGGAGGGGCTTCCAGGGTGGCACAGTGGGAAGGAATCCACCTGCCAATGCAAGAGACTCAAGAGATGCAGGAGACACAAGAGATGAGGATTGGATCCCTGGGTTAGGAAGATTCCTTGGAGGAGGAAATGGTAACCCATTTCAATATTCTTGCCTAGAAAATCCCATAGACAGAGGGGCTTAGCAGGCTGCAGTCCACTGGGTCGCTAAAAGTTGCACACAACTGAGTGCACTTGCAGACACACACACACACCCTTGTGGGTGTGGGGAGGGCAGGATGGATAAGGAGGGGGCTGTATGTGCAGTAGCTGAAGCTTTGCTCCTGATAGGCAGGCAGCATTACTTGCTTACTTGTAATTGCCAGGCAACAGTCCCTTTCCACAGTGGCAATAAAACATAGTGCAGCTGCTAGTACAGAGTGGGGGCAACAAATCAGATCGCAATGTCTATTATTGGAAAAAAAATTCTTTGTTAGATCATTTATGCTGGACTTGGGGTGAAACATATTTGCTCATGGGATAGAAGTCTCTAATACTGAAATATTGTTATTCATGTAGGATGCATTTTAAGAACTGTTTGCTAAAATAACTCGAGTATTTTTCTAAAATCTATGGTGAACTGTAAAGACTGAGTCAATGAGAAAGGAAGTAGGTTAGCTGGCCTTATTTTAATGTCTACAATATTGAAGCATCAGATGAACATAGGGAACAGTCAGGAATTTGCTCTTTGTGGACAACCCCTCTGAAGAGGGCACAACCCCTCATCACAGTTTCCTGTTTTATGTAAGCTAGACCTTTAAAGAGGAGCATTTCTTAAAATTCATTCTTCCTTTGTTTTTTTAAGCATTGCACATTTTTATAAAGACAATTGTGAGACTACAGTATGGGAACTGTCTCTCAAAAGGCAGTACTAAGGACCAAGTTATTTATGTAGAGATCTTTTGAGTACTCTAGGCTACTTTCACAGCAAATAAAATATTTTTCAGTTATTCATAATAAAGTAATACAAATAGTACCCTCAAATTAAGACTGAAAAATTAGCTGGTATTTATTTTATCACTCTCCATTGTTAAAAAACCAAATTCAGCTAAGTCAATTTGAAGATAAAATTGGCTTTATTCGGTGATTTATGAGTTGGCCATGACAAATAGGAGGGATCTCCAGGGAACTGTATGCAATCGAAGACTTTTATAGGCAGGAGGGTACGTAAAAGGAAGTTTCTGACAAAGAGTAGACTGTTTTAGGCATGGTCGCCATCTTTTAGGGGAGAGTCAGGAGTCTATCAAGCTGATTGATTAATTCTGATCAGGTATTCCCAGATTAACTGATGAAAGGTCGAATTCTTGGGAGAGGTTGAAAGTAAAGTTAGTTTAGGTCTTAAATTTTGTTTCTTATACTAGAGGAAGAAAATCCATCTGAGTCTTGTTGTTCCTTTTTTTTTAAGGCACATGTTAGCTGTATTATTTTATTCTCACAATCCCTATGAACTGGGTATTATCCTGTCAGTTCTTGTACTGATTTAGCTGAGGCCTGGAAAGACTTCACCAACAAAATTCTTAACCATCATGCTCATCATTGGCATCACACGGCTTTCTGAAGGGGTAAAGTTCAGGGGAAAAAATGAATTAATAAATGCGTATATGATGATTTATTGTAACTAGAATTGTCTTCAATGCAAAGTTTAAAATAGAACTCCCTAACTTTGTAAAGACATGACTGAGTGGGAAAGGTATTTCTCATTTGGATAAGAGGATACTGCATTTGTTCATCATGTGGTGAATGAATGAATGAATGAATGAAGGACAATGAAAGTGCCCTTATTGACATCACAGTTTGCTGTAATATATTCTTTTTCATTTTGGATCAGTTGGAGAAGGCAATGGCACCCTACTCCAGTACTCTTGCTTGGAAAATCCCATGGATGGAGGAGCCTGGTAGGATGCAGTCCATGGGGTCGCTAAGAGTCGGACACGACTGAGCGACTTCACTTTCACTTTTCACTTTCATACATTGGAGAAGGAAATGGCAACCCACTCCAGTGTTCTTGCCTGGAGAATCCCAGGGGTCAGGGAGCCTGGTGGGCTGCCGTCTATGGAGTTGCACAGAGTCGGATACGACCAAAGTGACTTAGCAGCAGCAGCAGCAGTAGCAGCGCTAGTAAAAGATATTTGAAGATGTTTGTTCCACTTTAAGGACAGATGATGTATTAGTGTTCCTGGCTTGCACTGACAGGGAAGGAGCTTTTCAGCTCTGACTGGAAAGTCAGAAACCACCAAGGAGACAGACAAAAAACATAGTTGGAACTTGAGAAAATATTTGTTTTGAATCTCAGTAATGTCTTTCTTTTACATTAAAAATTCAACTATTAAGTTTGAGTTGCTGCTTTTTTTCCCCAGGGCTTACTGTATCCATCCTTCCTGAAATAACAGCAAAGGGATGCAAGAATGCAAAGAAGCTCAAGGACAGTCATTGATGGCAGTTTTACAAAGTAAAAAACAAAGTGTGGGCTTAGGGAAAAAAGATATTTGAAAAGTTTACATCAATCTTTTTGACCCAGAGTAAGTAATTAGCAATTACTTTTAACTGCCTTTGTTAAAAGGTTTTTTTTTAATTACTTTGAAATTTCCTAAATTGCAAATGTTAAAAACTTCAGTGCAGTTGAATATCATATGTTTCATACTGACTATATTTAAGAATGGAGAAGGCAATGGCACCCCACTCCAGTAAATATAATTTAGGAAAGTATTATCAGAAGACTTGTTAAATCCTCATATGCGTAAATATGAGTATCTAATCTCTATAGGTACCAGAAATACTTCTGTCCTCTAGTGACAAATCTACTTGTCTGGATTGCTAAAATAACATGTTTGAATAATTCTATGCTCTGTAGTCACCACAAAATACAACTCAAAACACAGTTTTGTCATTTACTAAATATCTGCTTTTAGGAACAAAATGAAGAGTGAGAGTCTAAGCAGCTGATGCTTGGCCACATCCACGCCCCAGTTCTTTCCAGCATCTTAATGAAAAACAATTGTCTTGGGACCCTGAAGAAGAGGTGAGTGATGTTAAAACTCAGGCTGGCACTGTATACTCTGCGTGGAGAGAGGATACTCTGCTATGAAGCAGGAAGTTGTTGAAGGACCTTATATTTATAAAACAGTACACTTCAAAAATACTATTTGAAGTATATGTACTGACAGCATACATTTGGAAGAGGTTCCATTTTTGTTTTATTTGGTCCAGTGGAATATTAAGGACCTATCATTTTATAGAAAACTCAATACTTTTTCTCTAAAAAGCAGTGTAAAGGAAGCATTTTCCATCTAATATTTGGTGTCTTCTTAATCATTAACCTCTTCTAAAGCTTAACATGTTTACACTGTAAAGCTGCAAAAAAAGTTTGTGTTTGTCACTAACATTTTAATTTATTAATCTAAAAAATAAAACTTGATTATATCCTAAATGTTAATTTAGTAGAAAGGAAGATACATGTAAAATGATTAATTTACACATGAATAAATAAGAATAAATGCAGAGACTTGGGGAAGTACTAGAAGTTTCACCATGATGTACCTTGTACATCTTACTTATTAGTATGTGCCTGAATCAACCCTATGTGTAGCTATAAAAATGAAGAGAGATTACACTTAAAATGTCAAATAAATTGCAGTAAGTTTAATGCTGTTTTCTGTTTCTGGAAATTTCTCTCGTGTTCCTCCCAAACTCCAGCCTACTGGAAAGAATTCATATCTTACAGCACTAGTTCAATAATTTTTCATTTATATTATTTTATTTTGGGATATTTTAGCAATGAAATATATTTAACATTTTACCTCCATAAGGTAAAATCTAGTCTTGATTATAATATGTTGGATTAGAAAGCTTGTTGGATTTTAATTTTTTTAATTTATTTTGATAGTCACTTTACTATTTTGTATTTGTTTCTGCCATACAATAGCATGAACCAGTCATTTTGTTTTGTTTTGTTTAATCACTAAGTCATGTCCAACTCTTCTGTGATCCCATGGACAGACCCCCTACCCTGGCCCCAGTTCCACCCTTCTAGGTTGTCACAGAGCACCGAACTGAGCTCCCCGTGCTGTACAGCAGTTCCCACTAGCTACCTGATTATACACATGTGGACTTTAATTGTAATTATAAGGGTAATATATAACTTTACCAGAAAGTGTTGCATACTAGTAGTGATAGCAAACATCCTTGTTGCTACTTCAAATGGGAATGAATTTTAAATGTCAGCATTCAAAAAAGTCAATGACTCTTGTTTCTCCTTTTCGTTTTGCAAAAGTTAAGGTGCCAGTATCCACATTTTTATTCTCTATAAGATATCTTCCCTATTTTTCTCATGTTTATACTATTTTAATCTCTTTTTTTCATTGGAATATGAGTGTGTTATTCATTTCAAATGAGTCAATATTCAGTGAAGGGAGGAAAATGAGAAGTAGAAAATAATAAAGAAGAAAAGAAGCAAAAAATACTGGCAGTCATTCATAAAAAAATGCCCACAGTATAATCAATATGGTTAAAGTAGTCCCCACTCCTGTGAAAAACAGCACCAATGAAGTTTTAGATCGCAGCCTTCCAGACATTTCCCACGCACTGTATTTATAAGTGTATACATAGACTTTCTCTAATTAGACATATTTCTCTATATATTTATGCCTTTTCATGTAGTATATTGTGGGTATTATTTAATGTTAATATATAGCAATCTATGTCAGTCCAGGTTTGATGAATGAGACAGGGTGCTCAGGGCTGGTTCACTGCTATGACCTTGAGCGATGAGATGGGGAGGGGCGTGGGAGGGGGCTTCAGGATGGGGAATACATGTACACCCATGGCTAACTGATGTCAATGTATGGCAAAAACCACTACAATATTGTAAAGTAATTAGCCTCCAATTAAAATAAAAAGAAAAATATATATAGCGATCTAAATGGACATTTTATTAATAAATTGCTGAATATATATAATATATTATTTAACCAGGCCCTTCTTAATAGATGTCTGTAAAATTTTTTCAATTACTTTTCTATTGAGAATAATGAATGGACCTACTTTTACATACATTTTGGCCCAACCACCTAAATAGTTCCTTAAGTTTTAAACTTAGTTTTTAAATTAAGGTTTTTAAAGTATGAAATTAAAGTTTTTAAAAGTGTATGCACCAGGAACTCAGCTTGGTGCTCTGTGACTACTTAATTGGGTAGGATCGGGGAGCGGAGGGAGGTTTAAGAGGGAGTGGATACATGTGTACCTAGAGCTGATTCACTTTGTTATACAGTAAAATCTAATGCAACATTGTAAAGCAATTAAATACCAAAAAAAAAGTACAGATGATCCCCAGGTTATAGTAGTTTAAACTTATCCTTTTACTTTTACGATGGTACAAAAGCTATATGCATTTTGTAGAAACTGTACTTTGAATTTTTGCATTTTGGTCTTTTTCTGGGTGAGCAGTATGCAGTGTGATAGTCTCTTGCGATGCCTGGCAACAGCAGCAGCCACAGTTCCTAGTGAGCCATGGGACAATGAGGGCAAACCACAGCTTACAGCCACTCTGTTTTCCATTTTTAGTACAGTACTCGATAACTTACGTGAGATACTGAATGCTTCATTATAACATAGGTTCATGTTAGACAATTTTACCCATTACCCAACTATTTCAAGTGTTTAAGCATGTTTAAAGTAGGCTAGGCTATGACATTCAGTAGTTTATGTGTAAACAAACTTTCAACTTACAGTATTTTCAATTTTCAATGTGTTTATGGTGATGTAACCCTATCATAGTAAGTTGAGAAAGATCTGTATATACATTTCAGTCTTCCTGAAATGAATTTACACCTTTACCATTAGTGAAGAGAATTTGTTTATACATATCTTTAGCATCACTAAAATTTATTTATCTTTTTATTACTCCTAGCAGATCT
This sequence comes from Madoqua kirkii, assembly GCA_006408675.1. NCBI lineage: Eukaryota > Metazoa > Chordata > Mammalia > Artiodactyla > Bovidae > Madoqua > Madoqua kirkii. The sequence continues at coordinate 7,920 of SJYC01135571.1, forward strand.
CTTTGTAGAAGTCTGGGAAAGTAGGAAAAGAAGAAAAGAAAAATGTCCACAAAGCCATTGTGATCCTTCAGTCTATTTATTTAGGACTAAATTCATGACATGTATCAGTTTTCAGTTTATACATTTACTATATCCTAAGGAAGTTCTTCAGCCACTTCAAAGTTTAATCTTAATTTCTATTTGTCTACATCCTTTCATATGTGATTTGGACAGAGGCAAACTATTGAATATAATCAAAGAAATTTCTCTTCCCTTGATCTGTTTCATAGTTCTTGTTTTAACAGCAGGAGATAATTAAGAAATAATGATTCAGCTATTTTCTACAGATTTTACAATCCTATATTAAATAAAGGAAATGTGAATTCCTGGATGGTATGGTATTTGCGAAGTATTTAAGGTCAGTTCTCATGGAGGGCCTGGACACATCCATACGCTAAAGCTCATAGAATACCATGTTTCAGAATCTGCTATTTGGTGATTTGCCAAATGAGATTTAAGCATCACTGCGTGAGTTGCAGGTTCATTTAGTGTTAGAATACTTTATAGTAAAGATTAACTGTTGACTAAGATGGCAGCAATGTATTTTCTGTTTGGCAGAGTAATGAGGGGGGGGCTTGATGGATAAAATCTTGCCTATCTCATGATCTGGATTATGAATGTGAAAGGATACTACTAAAACCAAAAGCATAAAAAAGCAATATGATGTTCTACTTTTTAATTTGTTTACTTAATGAATCATAGTGATGAATTTTCTAATGCTGAACCATGAGATGGATTTTAAAATATAGAGATAAAAAATGGATAAGATAATATGCATGGAATGTATTTAAGTTATGAGTAGTTACTCCTGAACCAAGGAAAATGCTGTTTGAGAATATTAAGCTAGGATATAAAACATTAAAAATATGAAACTGTTACTAAAAACCAAAGCATTGGCAGTTGGCAAGGGTGGGGACAAGTAGAAATGTTTCCTCTGAAAGGGAGTGAGGGGGAAGAAGGGGCAGGAGATGGTGGGCAAATAAAATATTAATTTTTATGTGTTAATAAAGACATATACAAGGCTGTGATCCATGTGATCATTTTGGTTAGCTTTCCATGATTGTGGCTGAACAGTTTTAAGAAGACCTATAAGACCTCCTAGAACTAACACCAAAAAAGGATGTCCTTTTCATCATGGGGACTGGAATGCAAAAGTAGGAAGTCAAGAGATACCTGGAGTGATGAGCAACTTTGGCCTTGGAGTACAAAATGAAGCAGGAAAAAGTTAACAGAGTTTTGCCAAGAGAATGCACTGGTCATAGCAAACACCCTCTTGGAACAACATAATAGAACTCTACACAGGGACATCACCAGATGATCAATACAGAAATCAGACTGATTATATTCTTTGAAGGTGAAGATACATGCATGGATGCTAAATTGCTTCAGTCATGTCCGACTCTTTGCAGCCCTATGGACAGTAACACACCAGGCTCCTCTGTCATGGGAGTCTCTAGGCAAGAATACTAGAGTGGGTTACCATTTCCTTCTCCAGGGGATTTCCGAACTCAGGGATCAAACCCACATTTCTTACTATACAGTAGAGGTAAAAAATAGATTCAAAGGATTAGATCTGGTAGACAGAGTGCCACTCTGCTTATATAACTTATATGCAGAGTACATCATGAGAAATGCTGGATGAGAAGAAACACAAGCTGGAATCAAGATTGCTGGGAGAAATATCAATAACCTCAGATATACAGATGACACTACCCTTATGGCAGAAAGTGAAGAGGAACTAAAGAGCCTCTTGATGAAAGTGAAAGAGGAGAGTGAAAAAGTTGACTTAAAGCTCAACATTCAGAAAACTCAAATCATGGCATCTGGTCCCATCACTTCATGAGAAATAGATGGGGAACCAGTGGAAACAGTGTAACACTTTATTTTGGGGGGCTGCAAAATCACTGCAGATGGTGACTGCAGCCATGAAATTAAAAGACGCTTACTCCTTGGAAGAACAGTAATGACGAACCTAGACAGCATATTAAAAAGCAGAGATGTTACCTTGCCAACAAAGGTCCGTCTAATAAAGGCTATGGTTTTTTCCAGTAGTCATGTATGGATGTGAGAGTTGGACCATAAAGAAAGCTGAGTGCTGAAGAATTGATGCTTTTGAACTATGGTGTTGCAGAAGACTCTTGAGAGTCCCTTGGACTGCAAGGAGATCCAACCAGTCCATTCTGAAGGAGATCAGCCCTGGGATTTCTTTGGAAGGACTGATGTTGAAGCTGAAACTCCAATACTTGGGCCACATGATGCAAAGAGCTGACTCATTTGAAAAGACCCTGATGCTGGGAAAGATTGAGGGCGGGAAGAAAGGGGAACGACAGAGGATGACATGGTTGGACGGCATCACTGACTCAATGGACATGAGTCTGAGTAAACTCCAAGAGTTGTTGATTGATAGGGAGGCCTGGAGTGCTGCAGTCCATGTGGTTGCAAAGAGTTGGACACAACTGAGGACTGAGTGACTGAACTGAATTGAACTGAATAACTACAGGGGGAGCAGATGCTGTAACACTGTGTAAAAGGCGATGACCGACATCATCCCCAGGAAAAAGAAGTGCAAAAAGGCAAAGTGGTTGTCTGAGGAGACCTTAACAAATACCTGAAAAAAGAAAAGAAATAAAAGGCAAAGGAGAAAGGTAAAGATATATCCA
>SJYC01135574.1:0-10867 GCA_006408675.1 Madoqua kirkii
AAGTGTATGGTGTACAGTGGTTCGATAAAGTCTTCCTGTTTAATATTTATTGGGCACCTTCTGTGTGCTAGGTAACCTATAGAATACAGATTAGACCACAGTTCTCACCTTCAAAAATCTAAGACATAACTATACCTCATAAAGTTTCTGTGGAACGAGGAAAGCTGCCAAACCAAAAAAAAAAAAAAAAACAACCAGGAAAAAAAAAATCTGAAAAGTAATGACTTCAGTTTTACCTCTGATTTTTTGATTCTTTCTTGCTCTGTCTGAAGAAATAAATCTGAAACAGAACAGATGGAGCATATCCAACCTGTGTTCGATTACCTGGGCATTGAAGTAGACCCATCCATCTGCAAAGAGCTATATTGAGCTGCCTTCATGGAAGAAAAGCTTGATTTGTGTTTTAAGAGATAATAAATTTCATCAGTTTCTTTCTAAAAGTTGTGATACAAAGTTCAAAGAAAACTTATTCTAGATATTTTTCTCTGTTTAATTGAGCAATAACCTGAGTTAGAAAAAAAAAATTTTTTTAAGGATATTTTAAAACAGCTGAGTTTCTATATACTTGATTAATAGGTAAGAACACATTAAGAGGGTGAAATCTCCAAGCCTGTGGTAAGGAAAGGTGCCTGCTTCTTCACCTTTCAGAAAAATTGTCTAAATCACAAATACATTTGTAACAGAAAGCTGGATTTAATCTATGAGCAATAAAAAAAAACATTGTTAGGTTTCCTCACAAGATAATCTATAATAGAGTTGTCTAAAAGGGATCCTGGGCACTGAAATGAGTCTAACCCAAATTTAAATGGTCCTGTAACCGTAAAATACACACTAGATTTTGAAGACAGTATGAAAAATGAAAACTATCTAAATTAATATTTTATATGATCACATGTTGAAATATATTTTGGATAAGCTGGGGTAAAGTATGTTATAAAATTAAGTCCAAACTCTTTCTCTTCACCTTTCTAATATGGCTGCTAGAAAAATTTAGAATTGCCTAAGCGGCTTACTTTATATTTCTTTTGGGAAACAATGTTGAATGTTGAGTGAAACTTTTCTTATTGCCCTGAAATTGGCTTCTAGGACCTGTAGATAAGGACAAGTGCTATCTAGCCCCACATTCAAAACCAGCAGAAACTAGGCTAAACAACCTTCTGAATTAGAATGTGGGAGAACTATTTCTTCGATAATCCTGACTTCAACCAAACAATACACTCCCGAGGACAATGTTTGTAGAAAAGGGCTTTCAGCCTCTCCTTCCTGCATGCATATCTCATCCACTTTCAAGCCAAATGATAAGTTTGAAAGTAGGAGGTGGAAATTAGAGCTTGAAGGTCACTGCAAGAGACGGAGCTACGTATTTTGCTTCTATCCCTGGCTGAATGTCTGATCAGTTGTAAGATCTTGGCACCACACTGGTGGGGCATCAGAATGCAGTGGAGAGTGTGATGAAAGAATCACTGGGAAAGCTTGAAGGTGGCTTTTGGATTGAAACATGGAAACTGGTCTCTCCTTTTAGTCTAGAAATGTATGAAAGCAGAATGCCTAGAAAAAGAGACTGTTCTGTAATTTTCTAGTAAAGAAAATCAAAGGGAAGAAGCCATTCCCAAGTCCCATGGCCCTCAGAAAAAATTAAAGAGGATCACTTTTATTCTCATGGCTTCCTATAAAGGGGCATGGAGGCTACGGGAGGGAGCAGAGGCTGTAGGTTTACCCAGGCATCCTGGCCAAGGGAGGGGACATTCCATCTCACCAAGAATGCTGTACTCCCTCTCTTCATTTTCCTAGTGCTGCTTGTATGCATGTGTGGGAAGGGAGGTGATGATTAAGGGAGGTCAAGGTAAAACCTGTTGCCTGAATCACTGACTGTTCTTTTCATATCGTAAAGTACTTAACACTGGTTCTCGGTTATGAACTCTAGTCCTCAGCACACAGCGCTAATCCCAGCATTCTGCTTGTGTCATTGTCCTACTCAAGGGCTATTAATGGTATCGTGTTGTCTGGAAGACAAAACTGTAATTCCTTAGCAGACCATAGTTATTAGGAGACCATCATTATAGAATTTCGTCCATACCCAACTTTTTAGCCTCTCTTCTATTAACACCAATCTTTCTGCTTTAACCAGCTAGAATCACCAGGAACTGCTCATTTTTGTTTAAAATCATGTTTTCATTCATTCAACAAATGTATATCATCTCTTATGCATCCAAGCACTCTTCTAGGCATTAAGGATGTAGTAGATAAATTAGAATATATTTCCTTTCAACACAGAGCTAACAATCTAATAAATAAGACACTTTTGTCTTGATAAAATTCTGTCCCTGCTTCTTGAATATGTGTCTTTTCTATCACAGCTTAAATATTACCTTCACTGTGAAGCTTTTCTTCAGATAGGACAAAGGCCGTTTGGCTCTGTAGTTTGTATTTATTATTTAATTAAATCTCCTGTTGCTTGATTATCTCCCCACCTAGTCTGCCATTGACAGAAACTGTGTTCAATCTATCTTTGAATCTGTAACATCTGGCACTATTATCTGTGCTTTAAAAATGCATATGCTGAAATGCTTCAACATTATTGTCTTTCATTTAATTCGCTCTTTATTTCTTACTTTTGTATTGAATTTTCTCAGAGGTTACATAACAGTCAGAGACTTGGCAAGCCAAGTTTAGTTCGGAACAGTTACACAATCAAAATATGCTTTAAAGAAGTCTATTCATTTCAGAAAAATTGTCTAAATCACAAATACATTTGTAACAGAAAGCTGGATTTAATCTATGAGCAATAAAAAAAAACATTGTTAGGTTTCCTCACAAGATAATCTATAATAGAGTTGTCTAAAAGGGATCCTGGGCACTGAAATGAGTCTAACCCAAATTTAAATGGTCCTGTAACCGTAAAATACACACTAGATTTTGAGACAGTATGAAAAATGAAAACTATCTAAATTAATATTTTATATGATCACATGTTGAAATATATTTTGGATAAGCTGGGGTAAAGTATGTTATAAAATTAAGTCCAAACTCTTTCTCTTCACCTTTCTAATATGGCTGCTAGAAAAATTTAGAATTGCCTAAGCGGCTTACTTTATATTTCTTTTGGGAAACAATGTTGAATGTTGAGTGAAACTTTTCTTATTGCCCTGAAATTGGCTTCTAGGACCTGTAGATAAGGACAAGTGCTATCTAGCCCCACATTCAAAACCAGCAGAAACTAGGCTAAACAACCTTCTGAATTAGAATGTGGGAGAACTATTTCTTCGATAATCCTGACTTCAACCAAACAATACACTCCCGAGGACAATGTTTGTAGAAAAGGGCTTTCAGCCTCTCCTTCCTGCATGCATATCTCATCCACTTTCAAGCCAAATGATAAGTTTGAAAGTAGGAGGTGGAAATTAGAGCTTGAAGGTCACTGCAAGAGACGGAGCTACGTATTTTGCTTCTATCCCTGGCTGAATGTCTGATCAGTTGTAAGATCTTGGCACCACACTGGTGGGGCATCAGAATGCAGTGGAGAGTGTGATGAAAGAATCACTGGGAAAGCTTGAAGGTGGCTTTTGGATTGAAACATGGAAACTGGTCTCTCCTTTTAGTCTAGAAATGTATGAAAGCAGAATGCCTAGAAAAAGAGACTGTTCTGTAATTTTCTAGTAAAGAAAATCAAAGGGAAGAAGCCATTCCCAAGTCCCATGGCCCTCAGAAAAAATTAAAGAGGATCACTTTTATTCTCATGGCTTCCTATAAAGGGGCATGGAGGCTACGGGAGGGAGCAGAGGCTGTAGGTTTACCCAGGCATCCTGGCCAAGGGAGGGGACATTCCATCTCACCAAGAATGCTGTACTCCCTCTCTTCATTTTCCTAGTGCTGCTTGTATGCATGTGTGGGAAGGGAGGTGATGATTAAGGGAGGTCAAGGTAAAACCTGTTGCCTGAATCACTGACTGTTCTTTTCATATCGTAAAGTACTTAACACTGGTTCTCGGTTATGAACTCTAGTCCTCAGCACACAGCGCTAATCCCAGCATTCTGCTTGTGTCATTGTCCTACTCAAGGGCTATTAATGGTATCGTGTTGTCTGGAAGACAAAACTGTAATTCCTTAGCAGACCATAGTTATTAGGAGACCATCATTATAGAATTTCGTCCATACCCAACTTTTTAGCCTCTCTTCTATTAACACCAATCTTTCTGCTTTAACCAGCTAGAATCACCAGGAACTGCTCATTTTTGTTTAAAATCATGTTTTCATTCATTCAACAAATGTATATCATCTCTTATGCATCCAAGCACTCTTCTAGGCATTAAGGATGTAGTAGATAAATTAGAATATATTTCCTTTCAACACAGAGCTAACAGTCTAATAAATAAGACACTTTGTCTTGATAAAATTCTGTCCCTGCTTCTTGAATATGTGTCTTTTCTATCACAGCTTAAATATTACCTTCACTGTGAAGCTTTTCTTCAGATAGGACAAAGGCCGTTTGGCTCTGTAGTTTGTATTTATTATTTAATTAAATCTCCTGTTGCTTGATTATCTCCCCACCTAGTCTGCCATTGACAGAAACTGTGTTCAATCTATCTTTGAATCTGTAACATCTGGCACTATTATCTGTGCTTTAAAAATGCATATGCTGAAATGCTTCAACATTATTGTCTTTCATTTAATTCGCTCTTTATTTCTTACTTTTGTATTGAATTTTCTCAGAGGTTACATAACAGTCAGAGACTTGGCAAGCCAAGTTTAGTTCGGAACAGTTACACAATCAAAATATGCTTTAAAGAAGTCTATTCCAAGTAGCATTGGTTGAATATTTCTTTCTGCATCTAAACAGTGAAGTCATTTCTGTCTTTTGGGCAGAAGGTAGAGTACATAGCTCCCTCAAATTATTCTCAAAATTAAGGATAAGCAGCTGCTATCATTTTTAAAACATAAACTATTTTGACCATCAGAGGCTCATTTCAATGCATACAAAAATAAAGCTAAATATAGTTAACAGACTTGCATGTTGCTAAGTTATAATCACTGAGTCACTGATTAAGGGTGGCTTACATCTGGGATTTGTCTTGAAAACAAGATTTTTCACCATCAAAATGGTTATTTTCTTTTCTTTAGTATTTGATAAAAACTAAAAGTAATTCAAGATTTCAAATAGCAATCTGTGACACTGAATATTAGCAGCTGAACTTTATTAATCTACTTTATTAGCAGGACTCAAATAAGTAGTTATGTAGTCAATTAGATACCCAGATAACCTCAGAATTTATGAGACACAAAAACATCTGAAAGTAGCATCAAAGGAATGAGGGTCCCAGCCTCCCAAAAGTGTCTGGCATCTTGTATGGGGGTTGTAGAAGTAGTAAGAAGTAGCAAGGAGGAAATCTTGTGATAAGGGAGTGACATCTGTGTATGAAATCTACCAAGTACCAATACAGAGATGGCCAAGTCAAAAGATGACAGCATGGCTGGATTGTGACAAAAAGCCAAGTATCTACACGTATCCCAACCCCTCTTTTCCCTGCATGCCTCCTGGTTCTCAGATACAATTCCAGAAAAGTGTCAGGAAATGAATCCTGAAATGAATTTGATTTATTTTTACCACATGGTGCAATGGGCTTGAAGTATAAATCAAGTTGACTTAGAGGGGGAAAAAAATTACATTTCTTGAGTTTAGAAGCTGTTGTGCAAATATGTTGCACAATATTCCTGTGCATTCGTGTGTCTTTCTGAAGAATATATTTCTAGAAGTGAAATGCTGGATCAAAAGATACACATCTTTCACATTTTGGTAGATACTACCGATTCAACTTCTAAAATTACAGGCATTTTTTTTTCTACTAATGATGTATAAGAATGTCCTTTGTCTGATGCCCTTCCAATATTTATTAATAGCTTCTAAAGATTCATTTACTTAAAATATCTTCTTTGGTTTCTTTCCACAGAAATATCTCTTTTGGTTTGCTTCCAGAAAAGCCTAGCTCAAAGATAATTGCATTTAGCTCAATTTCATTCAAATCCAATGTCATTAATTCATTTTTATCATCTATTTCCTTTGCTTTGAGGACATGTAGAGGTGGAGGACAGGAGGGTAACATTCACGAGGTGGTTACTTTGAATCAAGCACTTTATAAACAGTATTTCTCATCCTAATGACATATTTCAGTGATTTTCAAAGTGTGAGATCTAGAAATGCAGCATCAGCATCACTTGGGACCTTTGTGGAAATGCATGTTCTCAGGCCTTGCCCTGGACCTACTGAATCAGAATCTCTGTGGAGGGCCCAACACTCTGTTTTCTCTTTTTCAAGCCTTCCGGGTAATACTAAGGTAACTTACATTTTGAGAACCACTGCATATGCCCATTTGATAGGGGAGGAACTAAAGGACTAAGTAGCTTGTCCAAGGTCATCAGCCATGACTTCAAAGTCAGCACAGTGCTTCCTCCTTGAGTGGAGATAAATGTTAATAGGATTCAAGGTATGAGATGTGCTGTTGGGGAGAAAATATGATAAAGTAAGACAGAGTAGGACTCAGAAAATCCAGCAGTGGCAGAAGCCTGTGGATAATCATCATGGCCAGGTGGTTACCAGCAGAGTAAGCAGGGTTCCAGAACTAGGAAAGGGAGACAGACTTTCCCAACATATCCACTGGGCCTGAAATTGACCCTGTATCTATGATTCCTTTTATTCTCACAAAGTACCCTGGAAAGGTGGAGAATAGCTAGTACACAAAGCATAAGCCCATTATTTATGGGCTAGGATTTTTGTGGTCTTGAAAATATGGCAAAAGAATGCAAAAGTTGGAAGAAGACAAATTTACCTTGTGCTCAAATTAGAGCATCTTTGTCAGAGATGATTATTAGTCCCTGAAATGTTTTTGTTTTTTTAAGACGCAGAAAACATTGCAAGTTCTGGTAAAAAGTTTGGGTGACAGAAGAATATGAAAACTAGAAAGTAAAGGGCTTTCATTTTATCAGAGGAGAGAGGTTTTTTTTTTCTTTTTCCCCCAGATAATTACCATATCTTTAATCAAGATAATAAGCTAATAGTACAAGTTCTTTTAAAGGAAGATATTATGGGTCTATTAAAAATTTTAATTTTGTATTGGAGTATAGCCAATTAACAATGTCATGATGGTTTCAGGTGAATGGTGAAGGGTTTCAGCCATACATCTACATGTATCCATTCTCCCCAACCCCCCTGCCATCCAGTCTGGTACATAACATTGAACAGTTATGTGCTATACAAATGGTTGTTGTTGGTTATCCATTTTAAATAAAGCAATGTGCACCTAACCTTCCCAAAGTCCTTAATTATCCCTTCTGCAGCTGGCAATCATAAGTACATTTTCTAAGTCTGTGAGTCCCTTTGTTTTGTAAGTAAGTTCATTTGTATCATTTCTTTTTAGATTCCACATAGAAGGGATGTCATACAATATTTCTCCTTATCTGGCAGAGCAGAGAGTTTAATGTTGCTCATTGTTAAGTGAAAGAAATAAGTTCTTTGAGACATTTCCCCTAGCTCTCCTTGTCTGCTCACATAAAAATTTAACTTGAGCTATATATGGGGAATAACTGGCCACTAGTCATTTAATTCAGGAATGTAACCTTGGGAAAGGAGTCTATTGGATAGATTCTTAATTTCAAGAGCCCTTTGAATCTGAAAGTAGAGTAAATACAACGTTGGCTTCCTATGATGTACCCTAGTGTCCATATCAAGATCTCTTGGGTTCATCTCCAAGAATAGCAGTGTTTTTCTTCTTCAAATCATAAAATAACTAGAAAAAACTTTGATCAACTTGAGAAGAGGAAATGTGGGCAGCAGGGTGTTGTAAGTGATTCTCAAACTTAAGCGTGCATCAGAATCCTCTGAAACGCTTGTTAAATACAGGTTGCTGTGCTTGACTCCCAGAGTTTCTGATTCTTTAGTTGGTAGTGGTACCCAAGAATTTGATTTACAAAGTAGGTTGCTTGGTGAGGCTGATACTGAGAACCACTGGTGTAGGGAAAAGAGTCTGGATTTGGGAATAAGATCACATGTGTCCCTCTTTAACTTGTAGCATCTAATTGCCAAATGCCCTTGGACAAATCACCGAATGCTCCTGATTTGAGACTTTTATAAATTCCGTGGAGAAGGAAATGTCACTCCAGTATTCTTACCTGGAGAATTCCATGGACAGAGGAGCCTTGTGGGCTGTAGTTCATACAAAGTTCACAAAGAGTCAGACATGACTGAGTGATTTTCACTTTTTATAAATTAGGCATAATAGTAATAATACCAAGTTAATGAAGTTGTCCAGAATTATTGGGAGCACCAAATTCAGTGATGCAAGAAAATGTTTGTGAATACTGGTTAATAATTCATGTGTGTTGGTTGACTTTATGTGTCCACTTGACTGGATTAAGTGATGTGTTCAGTCCCTTTTTGACTGGACAAAAAGCAGAAGAAGGGCAAATTCTCTCTCCTTCTTCTTGAGTTAGGATATCTGTATTCTCCTGTTCTTGGATATCACAGCTCTGGCTCTGAGGCCTTCAAACACAAATTATATTATGTCATCAGCTTTCCTGGTTCTCCAGTTTGCAGATAGCAGACTGTGGGATTTCTCCGGCTCCATGACCACATGAGTCAATTCTTATAATAGATCTCTTTATGTATCTTTACATATCCTATTGGTTTTGTGTCTTTGATGAACCCTGACAAAAATAGTATTTCTTCCTCTTTATTTTTACAGCTCAAAACAAAAAAACTCCTCCATCCACAAATTTATCTCCAGATGGCTCTGCTTTGTTTTTCTCAGTGCTGATGTAAGTCAAAGTAGGTGAGCAGTCTATCACCATGGTAAATTGGAAATTCTATTAGACGATATTGGTGGCCTACCCAATAGCTACCTCTTTTCTCTTTTTCGTCTTAGCAGAACATTAATTTTCTTCAAGAATGGAATAGATTTGTGCTCAAGGAAGAAGAGTCCATTCCCTAGCCCAAGGATGTCAATTGATCTAATCCGATCATGGCAACCTTGACCTTTTCTCATTATTTCTCACTATTCTCTTGAATAACACTAACAGGGTCAAATTCACACATTCAGTATTTATTTATTCACTGCTAAACACTGTTATTGATGCCAGAAAATAAAGATGAACAAGAATGAAAGGCCTGGGACTTCCCTGGTCATCCAGGGAAGACTCTGCGCTCCCAATGCAGAGGTTGGGTTCCATGGATGAGTTCCATCCCTGGTTGGAGAAGGAAGATTCCACATGCTGTGCAATGCCTGCCAAAATAAACAAACACACAGAGAAGAATGGGAGGCCTACTTTGAACAATTAATAACATAAATCATTTCTGCCATAAAATAAATGTACTGTATGTAGTAAGGCTATGTAACTGGAATTCAAAATGTTCTGGGGGAAGCAAAAGGAAAGTGGTATCAAAGAAAGTTTCTGTAAGTTATGCTTTAAGAATTAAGGATGATAGGAGCAAAGATAGGGGACTGGAATGCAAAAGCAGAAAGTCAAGAAACACCTGGGGTAACAGGCAAATTTGGCCTTGGAATACGGAATGAAGCAGGGCAAAGACTAATAGAATTTTGCTATGACGCACTGGTCATAGCAAACACTCTCTTCCAACAACATAAGAGAAGACTCTATACATGGACATCACCAGATGGTCAACACCGAAATCAGATTGATTATATTCTTTGAAGCCAAAGATGGAGAAGTGCTACACAGTCAACAAAAACAAGACTAGGAGCTGACTGTGGCTCAGATCATGAGCTCCTTATTGCCAAATTCAGACTTAAATTGAAGAAAGTAGGGAAAACCACTAGACCATTCTGCTAAGTCACTTCAGTCATGTCCGACTCTGTGTAATCCCATAGAAAGCAGCCCACCAGGCTGTCCCCTCCCTGGGATTCTCCAGGCAAGAACACTGGAGTGGGTTGCCATTTTCTTCTCCAATGCATGAAAGTGAAAAGTGAAAGTGAAGTTGCTCAGTTATATCCTAATCTTTGTGACCCCATGGACTGCAGCCTACCAGGCTCCTCCATCCGTGGAATTTTCCAGGCAAGAGTACTGGACTGGGGCGCCATTGCCTTCTCCTTAGACTGTTCAGGTATTACCTAAATCAAATCCCTTAAGATTATACAGCGGAAATGAGAAGTACATTTAAGGGACTAGATCTGATAGATAAAGAGTGCCTGATGAACTATGGACTGAGGTTCATGACATTGTACAGGAGACAGGGCTCAAGACCATCCCCCTGGAAAAGAAATGCAGAAAAGCAAATGGCTGTCTGGAGAGGCCTTACAAATATCTGTGAAAAGAAGAGAAGCAAAAAGCAAAGAAGAAAAGGAAAGATATAAGCATCTGAATGCAGAGTTCCAAAGAATAGCAAAGAGAGACGAAAAAGTCTTCCTCAGTGATCAACGCAAAGAAATAGAGGAAAAGAACAGAATGGGAAAGACTAGAGATCTCTTCAAGAAAATTAGAGATACCAAGGGAACATTTCATGCAAAGATGGGCTCGATAAAGGACAGAAATGGTATGGACCTAACAGAAGCAGAAGATATTAAGAAGAGGTGGCAAGAATACAAAGAATTGTACAAAAAAGATTTTCATGACCCAGGTAATCATGATGGTGTGATCACTCACCTGAAGCCAGACATCCTGGAATGTGAAGTCAAGTGGGCCTTAGGAAGCATCACCATGAACAAAGCTAGTGGAGGTGATGGAATTCCAGTTGAGCTATTTCAAATCCTGAAAGATGTTGTGAAAGTGCTGCACTCAATATGCCAGCAAATTTGGAAAACTCAGCAGTGGCCACAGGACTGGAAAAGGTCAGTTCTCATTCCAATTCCAAAGAAAGGCAATGC
>SJYC01135576.1:0-12999 GCA_006408675.1 Madoqua kirkii
TATTATCACAGTTATGAATAAAAAATATACATCCAAGAATATTCATTAAAACATTATTTAAAATTATGAAAATTAAAACAGCCTACATTTTCAGGAAGGGAGGATTGATTAAATTAAGCATGTTATAGACATATAATGAAATGCCATTCAGGAGAGATGTAAGAATAAGTATTTAATATTCTGAAAGTATATGTATAATATAACTTTTTAAATGGTAATGAAAAGCATGGTGTCATTTCCCATACATATGACTACAGAATACAGTAGCAGTGGTTATTTCTAGATGGTAGACTTATGGTGGTAGCATAATTAAAATTTGTTTTTCCTTTGGCTTGTCAGAAAGTTTTTAATGTTCTCTTATTTCTATCTTAAATTATGACATAGTTCAAACCTACAGAAAAGGGTGGAGTATAATATAATAACCACCCCAAAACTGGAAACTCAGAGTGCCAAGTCTTAACAACTGTTTTACTATGTCAACTTTATTCCTTCCCTTCCTTTCCCTCCTTCTTTCAGGTTATTTTTCAGAATTAATTAATGCTTGCACTTCAAACCATAAGGAAATAAGAGGATTAAACATCTTAAAAATTTAAATTATAGGAAACAACCACTTCTTGACATTGGACTACAGACAGCACTGGGATGCTTGAGGAAAGGCAGAGGAGCCTGAAAATCACTTCTACTTGCTGGTAACTGTTGGACTGTAGGACACATACATTTGATATCTTCCCTGGTGGCTCAGAGGGTACAGCGTCTGCCTGCAGTGCAGGAGACCTGGGTTCGATCCCTGCATTGGGAAGATCCCTGGAGAAGGAAATGGCAACCCACTCCAGTACTCTTGCCTGGAAAATTCCATGGACAGGGAAGCCTGGTAGGATATAGTCCGTGGGGTCTCGAAGAGTCAGACATGACCGAGTGACTTCACTTTCACTTGGGCAACCTTGTTTGATTTTATTTCTTTATCTTTTCGATCAAACCAGGGTTTTATATTTTTACTATGTACATCCGTTTAGTACTATATGGTACTGTTTTGTGTGGCTTAAAATTTTATAGAAATTTTGTTCAATGCTATGTTTTTGAGATTTTTTTCATATTCCTCCATGATATATAGTGTTAAATTGTATGAATCTGAAATCTATTCATCCATTCCTGTTTTGATGGACCCAGTTCATATTTTATACAAATAAATAGATATTATCTTTTAAAAATCACAAAAGTATTGAGATTACTGAGCACTACTAAAAATATTACATGATGAAATTCAAATAATACATTGGCTGTGATATCTTGTAAGGATTATCTGATTTTGCCACTAAAATGCAAATATTCCTGTATAAATTCCCCTTATATAAAGGTAAATTCTGTTTAAACTTATAATGACTTATGATTTTTTCATTAAAAAATTTTAAAAAGCATTTACTCTCTGAAATACTAAAAAGAATGTAGAAGAAAAAAGCTATTTTAACTTCTTTGTAATGGAAGCTTCCTAGGCAGTCAGACATCCAGCAGACAGAGACAGTTTTAGCCTTTTTTAAAGGTCAACTGAATTTTAATGTACAATTTACCATTAGGTTGACATAAAGCTACCTATTTTTCTGAACCTAAGCGTAGGACTAATTCTCCCTCCTCTCTTCTTGAGGCCTGGCATATAATAGATGACCAGTAAATATTTGTTAAATAAGTTGATATTGGATCTATCGATTTTTGGATTGGAGAAAATGTCTGGGAGAGGGCATGTTGTCATCAAAACTTGGAAATTTCAGAAACACTTGGGTGTTTTATAAAAAGTAGTGTGGGCAGAATATCTCTTTTAAATTGATATTTTCCTAGAAAGTCTGAGACATGATTTTGGTAGATTACAGCAGATTTTTGAATGCTTTGCTGGCCCTTTCATTCAATATCTGCTAGATGACATTAAAGCGTCAATAAAGAAGTATCAGATGGCACTATTTTAGAATAGAAATCAGCTCCCATTTAGGGAAATATGGATATATTTTACATAAATATTATTATTATATTCTACATAGAACTTTTTTAGAAATTTCAAAAAATTGATGTTATATTAATTCTTTTAAAATATTAGAGTTTCAGTTTTATCATTGATAATTTCTTTACATTTATTCTTATTTTCTTTAGGACACACTCAGATATCTCAGCCATGCTCTCAGTAGATAACACACGTTTCCCCTCTCTGAACTACCTTATATTTTATTTTCTGTCAACATAGTGATTGTAATGTACAAGTAGTTTTTGAAAGATAATCTTGAAACTGATATCTAATTATATGGATGGAACCACTCCTTCAAAGGTGTTGGTGAAAATTTGCCACAGATAAATTGGTGATGACAAAGCACTATATTTTATGCATTTAATTTTCATTCATTCATTTGCTCAACAGCATCTTTGAATGTCTAAAATGTGGCAAGTTGTTTAATAACTATACCAACTATACTTGGTAGTCCCAAGGCTTGGATTCTGTGGTTCCACAACTAACAAGCAGTTGGTGCAATGATTCAGAATGCTGGCTCTGAAGAAAGAATCCCCATGACTGACATTTTAGCTCTGTGATCCTGAGCACAGTATACAATGCTTCGGGCATCAGTTTACTTATTAATAAATGGAAATGAAAAAAGCACCCAGGAGTAAAAGGATGATATGGTGCAATATATAAAGCATAGTGGCCAGCGCAGAGAGTGCAAGTATCAACACAATGGTGAAGTTGAAAATAATGGTTAAGTCCAGCAAGAACTGCACTTGTTTGGGTCTCTGTTTTTTCAACTATAAAATGCAGAGTTGAACCAGGTTCTCTTTTAAGTGCAAATAATTGATTATATGGGTGCCATGGGCGGGAAGAACTACCAGCAGAAAACGTTTGTACTTCCATTCCTGGGAGGCCTTTAAGGGCTAGTTGGAAGTGCAAAACACAAAGATAAAAATTCTGTTCCTAAGGTGTGCACAGGCTAAGTGTCCATTGCCACATCTGTGTCTCATGCCAAGACATAGCTGTGGCCATACTTTCTTTAAAACAGTGAAATAAAAAGTGTTCTTGGTCAAGATCAAAGCTGAATAGTCACCATGAGAGGAACTCTGATTATATTCTTTTCATACTTGTAAAACTTTTAAGGTCTACCTTGTAAATATGCACAGTCTTACTACCAGGTAAATTATTACTTGATAATTATATTTACTAAATGTGTCATGATTTTAGAACTTAAAAAATAGAACTATTTTTAAAAATCAATTTTAAAATATGTTTCAAAGGTCATATTCAGTGATCTATTAGTTTCCTATACTTTTATTAAAAATCAGTCTATTTTTATCATTGCCACATAATATTTGGGGCAGATCATTTGTTTTAGGCTATTGCTTTTATTTGTTTTTGCTTGACATTTGGGGTTTTGGGATTTCATCAATTCAGTTTTGATTCTGAAACTTAAGAATTCAGAACTGAGTTCTTATACTGATAGCTTGAACTCTGTCTCTTGGTGGAGAAAGGTGCACAAAACTACTAATTGTCTGCTCTGTTATCACTTGGAGCCTCCACTCCATGTTATATTCTCAAAGTATCTTAGCACTGTTTTAATTTGTGTTATGCCTGTGAAATGAGAATGCCATAAATACTCTCAAAGTAGGTTAGTTTATAAAAGATCAGTAAACATCTTGATTTTTAAGAGAAAATAAAGACCCAAACTAAAAATCAAAATAACAGGAAAATATCTCTAAATAAATGCAGCATGAAAATGAATCTAAAGGAAGTGTGTCTTACAGCAGAAGGCTAATAACAAATGCTATTTTAAAAAATGCTTTAATAGGCTTCTTTTTAGACAATGTTTTTTAAATGTCTTACATTGCATGCAATAAAATGCACAAGTCTAAAGTTTGCGTGACCTAATTTTAGCAGATACCCACTCCTGAGGTTCCCTCTATCACATATCTCTTAAGGCTTTTAACTGCCTTAGTGGATATTTGTCCCTACCTCCTTCTCTAAGAGTGGAAGCTCTCTGAGGGTAAGGTCTGAGCCAAGCTCTCTGGCTTCTCTGTGACCTCAAAGAGCTGGAAGGTACTCAGTGAGAGATGAATAAATTGATAAGTGAATAAATATTCATGTATAGGATATCTTATTATCCTGCCTGGCTGCTTTTCTTGGTGGCTCGGGCCTGATAAGAGATGGGAGGGGAATAAGGGTTGTCGATACCTGTGACAGCCTTGGCTTGAGGGTGCTGGAGGGTGTTCTACCAGTCAGGTCTCTTCTTCGGGGCAGTTTCAAGTTTCTGAGAAAAATAATCAGGCAAAAGACATAGTGTCCTGGGGCTGATGGGTTCAGGAAACGAAGAGCTATTTCAAATACTTGGCTCTTAGAATCAAAAGCAGAGAAGTGGTAAAAATCCTATCAATTATTATTAGTTGACACAGTAGGCTTGTGCAAGGGGGCTGTAAAAGCTGCCAGCATTTGAAAATCCTTCCTGAAAATAGTGTCCTGCATTGTTCAACAGTTTCTTTTACCATCTGAGTCACCAGGGGAACTCTGTTCAGTTTCTAATGAAAGCTATCTCATAATGATCAAACATTAATGTAAAACAAATATGTTAATTGGAGACAACACTGGTATCTGGAGTAAGTATACTACGTAGTGTATTATTTTGACAAAATGTCAAGGAAAAGAAAAATGGAAAAAAATGTAAAGATATACAGCATACTTACAGGAATAAATCAGTCATATGTATGCCTAGAAATGTCACAGTAGGCAAATTGCTATAATAAACAAATTTAAATTTAGTGACTCAACTATATATATTTTAGCTTTTGCTCCTGCACAGGTCAAATGCATCTTCCTGGTCTCATGGCCCTCTGGACAACTCTTCTACAAGTAGCAGCTCAGGAAACCAAGCTTCATCCCTCTTGGGGAAGGCCTGAGCTCCATAGAGATATTCTGCACTCAGTCAACAGGTAAGGGGAGAGAAAGAGCTGGTCAAAATTTAGTTACTTGACTGCACGTAACTGGGGCAAGCTTGGATTTGCTGGGTTTGGAGTGTTAGGCAGGAAGTTAGCTATGAGCAGAGAGGTGACCCCGTTGGCTAAACATTCAATGGCCACCTAATCCTACCAAGCTATTTACCAACCCCACTCCAGATATACCCCCATCAGTACTCCAAAATAGGGGACTGGAAAAAATCCCCCACTGACTGACTGGCAGGACTTTCCTTACTCTGGTATATGCATACACCTCACACTATCATGTACTTAGGTAATCTTTGATGGCCATTGTACTCATTAAATGTTCATAAACATTCCATGAATGCATGCATCTAAGTATAGCAGACTGAATTATGGGAAGGACATGCAGAGTAGAGTCTCTTGTTTTATAACCTGCAGCTGTCAATCAAGACTGTCAGTCAATGACCTCCTGGATTAGGCAAGTATCACTGCAGATGGTGACTGCAGCCGTGACATTAAAAGACGCTTACTCCTGGGAAGAAAAGTTATGACCAACCTAGATAGTGTATTCAAAAGCAGAGAGATTACTTTGCCGACGAAGGTCTGTCTAGTCAAGGCTATGGTTTTTCTTGAGGTCATGTATGGATGTGAGAGTTGGACTGTGAAGAAGGCTGAGTGCCGAAGAATTGATGCTTTTGAACTGTGGTGTTGGAGAAGACTCTTGAGAGTCCCTTGGACTGCAAGGAGGTCCAATCAGTCCATTCTGAAGGAGATCAACCCTGGGATTTCTTTGGAAGGAATGATGCTGAAGCTGAAACTTAAGTACTTTGGCCATCTCACGCGAAGAGTTGACTCATTGGAAAAGACTCTGATGCTGGGAGGGATTGGGGGCAGGAGGAGAAGGGGACAACAGAGCATAAGATGGCTGGATGGCATCACGGACTCGGTGAACGTGAATCTGAGTGAACTCCAGGAGATGGTGTGGACAAGGAGGCCTGGCATGCTGCGATTCATGGAGTCGCAAAGAGTCGGACACGACTGAATGACTGAACTGAACTGACTAAAAACTCTGTACTCCAGCTCTCCAGGGCCATTGCCTCCCCTGGCCAGGCCCGTCTCTTTCTTGAGGTGTTGTCTCTGTTCTCTCTTTCCTTATCTTCAATAAACTCTCTTACAGTGGATAAGACCTCAGATTCTTCTTTGCCTCCTTAACAAGAATGGAGGCCTATGGGAGGAGTAGTCTCCAGACCCTCCTTTCCTAACACCAGGAGAAAATAAAACTGGTGAAAAGTAGTCATTTTTTATCACAGAGCTAGTCATATCTTTTCCTATGAACTGTTGGCTTTGGGGATGTCTTTTGACCTCTCTCAACCTCCACCCCCCAAACCCTGGCCTCTGGCAGCAACCAATCTATTCTCTGTTTCTAAGAGTTCAATTTTTTTAGATTCCACATATAAGTGATATCATATAGTATCTCAGTTAGCATAATGCCATCAAGGTCCATCCATGGACAGGATTTCCTGGATTTTTGTGGCCAAGTAATATATCACCTTTTCTTTATCCAGTCATCCATCCACGCATACTTAAGGTTGTCTCTATGTTTTGGCTATGGTAAATAATGCTACAGTGAATATGGGGGTGCAGATATCTCTTTGAGATACTGATTTCATTTCCTTTGGATATATGCCCAGAAGTGGACTTGCTGAATCATGTAGTAGTTCTAATTTTAATTTTTTGAGGAACCTCCCTATTGGTTTCCATTGTGGCTGCACAAGTTTACATTCCTATGAAGGCACAATATTACCTCCTTTCTATATCGTTGCCAATGCTTGTTACTTCTTGTCTTTTTGATGACAGCCGTTCTAAAAGGTTTTGACTTGCGTTTTCTTGAGGATTAGTAATGTTAAATATTTTTTTCATGCACCTGTTGGCCATCTGAATATCTTCTCTGGAAAAATATCCACTTTAGTATTCTGCCTATTTTATAATTAGATGGTTTGGGATTTTTTTTTGTGTGTATGCTATTGAGGCTTTTTGTTTTGCCAATTGTTTTTAATTTTTAAAAATCTAATTATCTGAAGAAAATATCTTCTGCTTGAGAGTAGCTGACGTTTCACTTTAAGAAAAGCCATAGACAACCTGGATGGGAGGGGAGCTGAGGGGAGAGTGGATCCATGTATTAATATATATATGACTGAGTCTCTTTGTTCGTCACCTGAAACTGACAAAATTGTTAATGGGCTATGTGTGCTGTGCTTAATGACTCAGCATGTCTGACTTTTTTTGACCCCATGAACTGTAGCCTGCCAGATTCCTTTGTCCATGGGATTCTCCAGGCAAGAATACTGGTGTGGGTTGCTATGCCCTTCTCCAGGGGATCTTCCCAACCCAGGGATTGAACTTCAATACTCTGCTTTGCAGGTGGATTCTTTACTGGCTATACCCAAATACAAAATAAAAAGTTAAAAACAAACAAAACACACACTTAAAGACTGATAAAACATTTACATTCAACTTTGTAAATACAAATATTAACAAGTTTGTTTTAAAGTCAAAAAAAGAAGTAATAGATAGGAGGTGCTAGGTCACATCAAGGAAGATAGTTGGGATTGCAGGATGGATATGGAAATAACTCAGACCTAGTTTAGGTCACCTATACTTAAGTTTATCCCCCATATAGCAAAGAAGCTGTTCAAAAGATGCAAATGCCAGATGTGAGCAGGTGGGTACTGTACTCCATGGCTCCCTTATAGGGATTGGTGGTTTTGGTGACATTTTTGGAAAGGGATTGCCCCAAAGTTGGAAGACCATAAGAATGAACTTGTTCTTGTTTACTTCCAACCAGGTCATTGCTCAGAAACAGCTCATGTATCTGTTGTTGTTACTCAACTGCTACGTTGTGTCTGACTCTTTGCAACCCCGCTGGGCAACAGGACATCAAGCTTCCCTGTCCTTCACTCACTCCCAGAGTTTGCTCAAATTCATGTCCATTAAGTCAGTGATGCTGTCTAACCATTTCATCCTTTCCCACCCTCTTTTGCCTTCAGCCTTTCTGAGCATCAGGGTCTTTGCCAATGAGTCGGCTCTTCACATCAAGTGGCCAAAGTATTGGAGTTTCAGCTTCAGCATCAGTCCTGCCAATGAATATTCAGAATTGATTTCCTTTAGGATTGACTACTAGTTTCATCTTTTTGTAGTCCAAGGGACTCTCAGGCGTCTTCTCCAGCATCACAGTTTGAAAGCATCAGTTCTTCGGTGCTCAGCCTTCTTTATGGACCAGGTCTCACGTCCACACTAGATGACTACTGGAAAAACCATAGGTTTGACTATACAGACATTTGTTGACAAAATAATGTCTTTGCTTTTTAATATGCTGTCCATGGCTCTAAATCTACCGCTTAGGAACTTTTGTCACCTTGTAATGATATACAAGCTCTGACCACAGAGATCTTTCTGTGCCAGCACTGGAATAATCTTTGTTACATGACCCTGAATGTCAAGGCCAATGGGGATGTTTATGCCCGTGCTGGGGCTTTCCAAAGGGAAGGTCTAGCTGTGACTATTACAGAGTAGAAGTCATTTTTCTAACTCCAGAGACTAGGTTTGGGGATCAAAACATGATTTCCATTAATTTTTTTCACCTTTTCCTTTTTTACAGACCAGGAGATCAATAGACAAGCACTTTTTTTTTTTTTTTTGCATTAAGTTATGGGCAGAAGCAAGTAAGTGTGGAATTCAGTATGGTTATGCAGCCACATGAGCATTGCTTCAGAGAACTTCTCTTTAAGAATATTTTCTATCTCCAAGTAAACAATCTCTTACATTTCTTTCACATTAACAGTGGTTTGATGAGTTAAGTAAATTTATCAAACCAGAAAGAAAGCTGAAATGATGCATTTTGGCAGGAAAATAAATCAGCATATGTAGTGCACAAAAAGCAGTCATCTAAAGGGTCTATATTGCCTCCTGCTTCAGATTTATATAGACTGTACCTCTTTACTCTGCTTCTTGGGAAACTCACTTTTTTATCTTTGCCCCAGCTGTACCCAGTATGAGCTCCTACCCCAACATCATCTGCTAATAGAGTTGCTTTCTTCAGCTGGATATCAAGAACCTTAAGAGTCTGGCGGCTCTGTGTCTCATTCATCTTTGTAGCTCTCTGTAGCATGATAAATTAGTAATTAAGTGAATACATATGGAAAAAAACTTCAGTAAAAGAAAAGTGATGACCCAAGTTACTGATGGAAAGGCTTTCGTATAACTGGTTGTGAGTTGCTTTTATAACTTTTAAAATTAAAGTATAATTAATTACAGTATTTTACTAGTTTCAGGTGTACAGAAGAATTTGTTTTTCAAAACGTATCTGATGAGACACTCCTTTTGAAAACGGGACAACTTTTTAAAAAATGCCCCCAAATCAATATATACAAAACAATCAGTTCCTTGTAACAACAGCATAAAACTTCTGAATGTAGTATAATTTTACATGCTCAGAGCATTAAAAGGACTTTCTTTAATGAGTGACAGGTTTTTCTATCAGTAAAATAACCAGCTAAACTCACTTTTCCCCATGAGTTTGTCACTATAGTTGACACAGAGGTTCATAGATGCCCTTTTAATCCGTGTGCTTTGACTGTAGGATGTGAATCAGAAGGAGATTTTCTACAGGAAAGTTAACAAGAATGAGTAGTTCATTTATGATTTTGTCTCAAGTATAATACCAAGGGAGATTTTTTTCCTTTTTTTTTCTTTTTTAATGGCCCACACTGTTTTTCTCACATTTTTGTCTCCATTCTGGCTGGCAATGGAATCTTCCATAGATATCAAAAGCATCATAGAACTGTTGAGAGCTTTCAGTGGATCTTAAACTTGGAGTTTTTATTTCCTGTCAGTCCAAAGTATATTCTACTTGAAGTCTGAATCAGAAATAGGCTAGATAGAATTTTGTCATAAAAATGAAGATGATTTTATTTCAAAAGAATGAAAGATTCATATTCTATTCTATGAAAGTTTCATTGAATAACAGAGGCTCATTCCAAGGTGTACTTTTTAGAGCTGTGTATAGATTTGAAAAGATAGATTATAACATTACCGACTGCTTTGTGCCTATTATGAGATTTTTCTCACCTAACTTCCTTTAATGTTGAAATAAAAGCAGTTATTACCCTTATTGGTTTATTAGGATTACAGTGACATCTTGTGGTATGTCATTTTCCCTTTTAAAACTTGCCCAGGTCAAAATCTAAGACTTTAGTTCTTGCTAAAGAGTTATAGTTTTATTAATGGAATAGATATTAATGAAAAAACTCAGTAACTACTATTTGAAGTACAAGTCACATGAATACAATGCAATCCAGTGTATTTGGCTCAAGGAAATACTTCTGGATAATTTCAATTAGAAAAATATTTCCTTTCGAAAATACCAAGATCTAGCGTTCGTTTAAAATTTTCTTCCATTGGCATCATTATGACATAGGAAATGCCCTAGAAATTGATCCATGCAAAGACAATGAAATTAAAGATTAAAATTCCATTGCTAACCAAGTATTGTGTGACTATAGCTTCTGTGAATTGTCAAGACCAGCTAATTAAAAACAGTTTTATTGGAAGAAAGGTTTTTGTTGGAAGGAAAAAACTTTTCAGGACAAAATTAAACCTCTGCCATTTAATCTGATACTTATCAGCTTCCTCATGGACTGCCTCTAATTAGTATATAGAGTATGTAAGATGAGAATGTCATTAAACTACATTAAGAGGTGTAAATTAAAAAAAAAAAAAACCTAGATCCAATATTCCTACCCTCTCACTCTGCTCTCCTCACACATATTCTAGTCATTAACATTCACTTCTATGTGATGAATGCCAGAAAAATTCTTTTTTCAGATGTTTTTTAATGACCAAGTTCAGTCTCCTTTAGATACTGTAGAGTCATTTTGCTGCAAATAATTACCATTTGCAGGTAGCTTGTGAATATTTGCTGTTCTACTCCCATTTTCCTTTTCTTGCTCACACACTGCCTCCCTGCCCTCTTTAAAAAAAAAAGTCTGGAAAAGCAATCTCTTTTGAAAATTATATATAACAACATTTCCACTCACTATGTTCTTTAACAAATATGCTTCCTTCACAAATCTTGCTGTGAATCATATCTTTTGTCCAATTCAAGACATCAGTTTTAGGACACCCCTTTGTTTTATGTAAGCTTAGAAGGAAAAACCTGCTTGCAGTAACTATGACACATTAAACAGAGGGTGTATTTCAAATTCATTTGAAACATTAAGTATATCTTTTAGACTATTTAAATACATTTTATTATGGATCATACTTATGTACATTTTAAAGTGAAAATATGAGCAAAATGCAATGTTTCCTCAGCAGAGTCCAGCTCCAAGTCCCTTCCTGTGCTTGACTGAGGTCTGTGTTTGCCCACGCCGTTGTCCTCCATGCTATTAAGAGCCGCGGCATGACACAGACATTCCCGGAGTGCAACTTTTGCCTCTAGGACTTTCCCTTAAGCTATTGACACCTGTTTCAAAAGTCTTGAAACTGGCACTTTATCTGACAGAAAAATCAATGAAAAGTTTTTAGACAATTCACAGTGCTTCCTCAGACAGTCATTATGATTCTTTCTCACTGGTTTGTGGACTGAGAAGTCAAGAGTGAGGCCACCGTCAAGTAACAAGATTGCTGCATATACAAGCAATACCATCTAAGTCATGGCTGTTACCTTCACCAGCAGTTGTAAGACACCATCGATCACTCCATTCTCTTAATGTTAACATCTGAAAAATATGTGCCTTAGAAGAGCTGAAATATGGTCATGTTAATGTTAACAACTAGCCTTTCGTGACTGACTGCTATATGTCAAGTACTTATTGTATTCCTCATACACATTGTATCATTTAATCCTCAGATTACCCAATGAAGTAGATGTTACTAATTGACTACACATATGAAAATTAAACAACTGGTTCCAAGGACAGACATCTAGTAAGTGGCAGATCTGGGGTTTAAATTTGGTTTTCTCTCTTGCCACACAGTCTGTGTTTTTCCATAGGAATCTGGTTATAAATACTTGAGGAGAAAATTGTTGAAGCAGGGGTGATTCAATCATGTGGAAAAGAATATGCTCTACATTGGCAATTTTCCTTAAATAACAGACAAAGAGCAATTGTGTGAACGAATATCAGATTTGTATGTTTGTGAATTATCACAAAACTTTCAGAAGAGGGGAGAGATGAAACATTGTCTTCTATTTGAGGAAGAGAAAAAACTGCTATATCAGCCAGTAGCTATGATGACTGCTAAAGAAACATTTTCTGGAACATGCCATATGTCACAAATAATAATGCAATTTTCCCCCAAATAGAGAAAGATCTCTGCAATTTTCAACAAGAGGAAAAGTTTATCTATATTTCACTTATAATAAGGCCCAGATTTGGACAAAGGACAGTATGTATCTTATTTGCAATTGGTTTTATTTTCATTAATTAAACACCTTTTTCACAACTCTGTGCATCTTTGTCTCATCAAAATCAGAAGCCAATATATTTAGGGTGCACCTTTAGTTTTTTGCTTATTAATGTTAAACTATATTCTATGTAAACTGATTATTTTGTGGAAGAATCTCTCCCAGTTTTCATAAGATGGAGTTCTTTACATGAGGTATTTTTATGTTCATGTAAAGACTTCAGAATTCCCTCAGAAATAACTTAGTTGGGAGACATGAAACAAAGAAGCTGAGTTAGTTTCATATTCTCTATGCTTGTTTTCTTAGGATAAAACATAGGGGGAAAGATCCTGATTTTGGTCTGGCCATCATTTTTTGGATATGACACCAAAATCACAGGCAATAAAAGCAAAAACAACAGATGGGATTGCATCAAACTAAAAAGCTTTTGTAGAACAAAAGTAACCATCAACAAAATGAAAAGAGAATCTAAAAAATGGGAGAAAATATTATTTGCAAACCATATATGACAAGGACTTAGTATCTAAAGTATATATCGAAAGGAAAAAAAATTAGTATCTTGAAGAGATATCTGTACTCTTGCATTTATTGTAGCA
>SJYC01135577.1:0-21563 GCA_006408675.1 Madoqua kirkii
GCATTAAATGAGTCTGGTTGCACTCATGGAATCTGATGAGATTATTCCTTCCCCCATGCACCCATCCTCGACTCTCAACAAAGGAATGACTCTCAACAAAGGAATGCCGTTATTTCAGCCACAGGATAAGAAAATAATTTACTAGAGAACTTAAGAAATTGATAGTGTCTCCTCTGGAATTGACAACATTTGTACTAGAAAATAAAAGCAAAACATTACACAAAGGACATATCTCTCAAGAGGTCTCAAATACAAGTGTATTCCAGAACCATCAGGAACCAATGGGAAAAACAAGGAATGCAATACTCCAATTACAGATCTTTAAGTTCAAAAAGGGAAAACCTCTTACACAGACCAAACAAGAACATCCCTGTGAGCAGCTTTCGGCCTGTGACCTGCTAGTTTTCAGTATCTGTACCAGCAGAGTTTTTCTAGTTTATTCTCCAGTGACATACCAGAGGGCATACTTTTATTATTAATTTGCTCATCTGGCTTATTTGGGGACTTGGGGGAACTAAGTTGTAGGTCAGATTTTACTTGAAGCAGCAAAACATGGTGATATGCCAGGCTTGTAATCTATATCACCCTTATGAAGCCAACTGGATCTTTAAAGACACAGTCAATAAGCTATAGCTTATAAGCTATGGGTTGGCATAGCCCCAATTTTTTCCTAACAAGTTTTTTCATGGAGCCACATAAAAGATGTTTAGTTTGCAGATTTTTATTTTAAACTATACACTGTTTTCAGAGAAACAGCAATCAGAGTTTTTGTGGAGTAGCTGTCCACAAAAATACCTCATAATTGTTGCTTGTTATATATAAGTGAATAACACTAAATAACTTTGGTGCTTTGTTTCTGCACAATTATGAAAGACTTAAAAAGTCCAGAAGTACCACTGTTTCCAAATTCTCCCTAGAGGTATTTATATGCTACAACTTCTAAAATGAAAAACAGAGCTGTTCACATGTTTACTATGTACTTTTATTTTAAATACTAGCACAACAAACACAATGACATGACAGGACCATTATCTCAATAATACTGATAACATTCCTTGACAAGTTGGCTTATAATTTACATACATTATTTTTTCAGGAACTATTTTAAATATTATTTTCAGATATATTGTAAAACACAAGTCTCAAATATATACCAGTTGCAAACATAAATGTGCTGAGTTACTGTTTTCTTTGTTACTCAAATAAAATCATTTAAAGTTCCTCAAAATCATGTCCACTGGCGTTCATGGTTTCAGGATGCATGACTCGTCCCATGAATAGGATTGTACCTGCATTGGGTAGAGAGTGAACAAAAAAGGAGTAGAACAAAAGCTATTTATTTTCCTTCTTGCTTACAATTAGCAATGTTCTAAAGATAAGAATGTGAATAAATTATTGTCACTTAAAAATCATTTGAACATTAGAAATTATCTGATAAAAATGCAGGAATATGTTTTCAATTAACAAATGATTTGTTTTTGGCCATAAGGAAGTTCTGTTCTCACAACAGACTTACCTGTTCTCCGGTTCCTGATAAGAAAGAAAAATGGATGGTCGACAATAACTTGAGGATACAGCACAGCCATCCTGCTAATTGCAATCATTCCTGTAGCACAGAGAGAAAGTAATTACATGTCTGTGGATATGCAGGGACTAATGAGCAATTTCTCCAAACCATCTATGTTCAGCACAAAGGTAATGATTTACACAAAGCAAAATTTTAAAGACAAAGAGAGAAAAATTGTAAATGAGCTAACATCTCTATTTGATCTTAAAAACAAATACGTACACACACATGTACACACACACAGTTTCCTCCCATCACCTCACCAAAAATAGAGGATAATATATTCTGCCTATCACAAATTTTTTTTCTCGGCCTCAGACAAATATTTACGGTGTTAATAAAATGACTTAAGTCAAGGAAAGTGGAAAAAAAAAACAAAAAAACAAAAACCAAATACCCTCCTCCAGTTTTCCCCTCCCCCAGTTCCTTTATATTACCAAATCATCATTTCTTTAATCTGAAATGGGGATTTTACATAGCAAGTCACCAGGCTTCTAGCAAGTGGCCAGAACAGCAGTGATTAAAGAGAAAATACAGCAGGGAGAGATTCAGTGATGTTTCCTACAGCTGGGAAACTGAATTCCCTTGAGATCCTTATTGTGGGATAATCATTTTATACTTGCTGCAGGGTGATGTGTTGTCAGGAAAAGGCCAAGATTAAATGATATAAGATTTGAAGCTTTCTCAGTGCCTGAGACTACTGTTTCTATTTCCTCTCCCAAATACCGTTTTAACTGATGAGATATTTTTAATGGGTAAATATATGCAGAGGTTAAAAATGTGTACAAACATGATGTGTTACATTTTACTAGAGAAGGGAAAAATCGTTCCAAAATTTGGTGATGGCTGTTGAACGTGATATTGAAACAAAACCAAATAAACAAAAAAGAAAAATCCTTCTCACTTAACTAAGGAAATCAGAATGTTCAAAATAACTAAGGAATTTACTGTTATTGTTGTTGGGGTTTTTTTTGATGCATAATTTAGGTAAATTTTTAAAAATTTTCATTTAAATTATTTATTATTAACTTAAAATTTTGTATTGCATGATATCATGTATGCTTGTTTGTGCATGGGCTTTAAAAAAAATCAAAGCTCTTCAATGACAAAATTAAGAACTAACTCCCACAAATAATTAAATAGAAAGAAAAATGTTTAACAGGGCAGCAGGAAATATTTTAAATATTTAAATGGACAGCACAGCAGGAAAATCTATTCTGCAGAGCTGACAATCTCCTCTGGCCTCTCATTAGAGATGGGAGTTACTCTGCATGGGGCACTGAAATGAATACACGTTTCATATCCTATTTGGAAAATCCTAGCAGGTTCATCATTAGCTTGACTTCTAAGTGAGGGCAGCATCCGTTTTATGACTCGGTTCTAAAAATGACTCCCATTCCCCCACCCAAGATTGCTTTAAGAATACAAATCTGGAAAAGGTGAGATTTGGGAAAACCACAGTTTGGCACCTGAGGCAGCAGCAGCTTCTGAGCCTTCTTCATTGACCTCTATGAAGCACTTGTGAATTGCTTTGGAAAGGAAAATCTCCTTGTTATCTGCAAAAAAAAAAAAAAAGAAAGATAACAGAAGCTTTTTTTTTTTTGGTATCAGAGATAGGGAAGCACTTTACCCTTTAGTTAAACAGATCTGAAAAACATAAGTGACATAAGGTTCTGATATAAAACATATGAGATAATGTTGCAAGATTACTTTTATGATTTGAGAGAACTATTGAAGATGTATTTTCTGTTTTGTCTTTTATATTATATTCTCTTGCTAATTTTCTCCTCCATTTTATTGGAAATTTTCCCATCGTTTATTTCATATATTGCTAGGAAAAGCAAAATGTGGCTTTGCTTTTAATAACAATTTCAAATTAGTTCATAACTCAAGAAAAACTCCTTACCTGTTTCTCTCTAACTTGAAACTTAAAAACATAAAATGAAAATGGGTAGAGATTCACATATAACCAAAATAAGAAATTAAAAAAAAATCTAATCTCTAATTACTGTGATAATATAAATATCCTTGGCAAAGGAAAACAAACTCGACTTCTAGATTGTAGAAATATGAATATATTAAAAAGTTATTTCCCATTCCAGTTAATTGGTTTATCTCAGGTTTCAAAAACACGCTTATCTTAAAGTCAGGCTAAATAGCACTTTTAATATTAGGAGGGCTGTTTTTCCCTTTGAATTGTCTTTCTAGTTATGCTTACTTTTAAGTTGATGGCTGTTGTAGCTTGAATGTCAGAGAGGGCGATGGCACCCCACTCCAGTACTCTTGCCTGGAAAATCCCATGGATGGAGGGGTCTGGTAGGCTGCAGTCCAAAGGGTCACTAAAAGTCGGACACGACTTCACTTTCACTTTCACTTTTCACTTTCATGCATTGGAGAAGGAAATGGCAACCCATTCCAGTGTTCTTGCCTGGAGGATCCCAGGGACGGGGGGAGCCTGGTGGGCTGCCGTCTTTGGGGTTGCACAGAGTTGGACATGACTGAAGTGACTTAGCAGCAGCAGCAGCTTGAATTTGTTCTTTAAAATGCATATATTGAAGCTCTAACCCTCAAGATTTCATAATAAGACTGTGTTTGGAAATTGCTGTTGTTGTTTAGTCACTAAGTTGTGTCTTATTCTTTGTGACCCCATGGACTGTAGCCCACCAGGCTCCTCTGTCCATGGGATTTCCTAGGCAAGAATACTAGAGTGGGTTGCCATTTCCTTCTCCAGGGGATCTTCCCAGCCCAGGGGTCATACCCACATTTCCTGCACAATTGTGCAAGCCAATTCCTTATAATAAATCTCAATCTCTGTGTGTGGTGTGTGTGTATAAATGTCTATATAGATGCAAATGCACATAGCCATCTGTATGTGTGTATCCATTCATTCTGTTGGATCTGTTTTATCTGGAGAACACTGACTAATACAACATGTGAAGACATAGAAGATGGTCATCTATAACTCAAAGAGAGAGGTCTCATAAGAAACCAACCCTGAAGACGCCTTAATCTTGGACTTTCAACCTCTACAACTATGATGAAATAAATGTCTGTTATTTAAGCCACTCAGTCTGTAGTGCTTTGTTATGGGAATCCTAGCAAATGATACAAACAACAGCATTCAGTCTTGCGCTTCCAACTTCTCTTCAAGATTAAAACAAAACAACCAGGAGGTACCTCAAATACAGGAAAAAAAAAAAAAAACACACAAGGAAGCAAGAGAAAGGATTACTCAAGTTTGTACCTTTTTTTTTTCACCCCAGGAGGTCTACTTCAAATTTAAGATAATTAGCTTTGTTGCTGACGCTGAGCTCCACTCAGTAAAAGCAGAATTGATTTCCCATTAAACTGCTTAGTACTACTTTCAAAAACACATAATTATCTGATACGGTTAGAAAATGATGTTCGACAGCATTTTTGGTATACCTCTTGAAAAGCTCCTGCTTGTTCTGAATAAGCCTCAAGACAAACTGGTGGCATCTCTGATTATACTTTTCACAGATCTATTCCTTCTTCAGCTCATATTTAGCAATAAGATATAAGCCCTGACTTATTAAATAGTCCATCTCACATATTATGATATTTTCTTCTAGAATGCTTTTGATAACTAGAAGAAGATTAGAAGGCATAAAGTTTTACATTAAACAAGTATACCTAGCTGTCTGAAATCCAGATGATTAGTCTTTTTTAGCAAATGAAAGGAAAAATATCAATTGCATTAAGTAACTAGTAAAAACAACTTAGTTGGCAAAACACTGAACTCCAAGAAAGTAAAATATATTAACTATTTAGTATTTAAATGGTGCTATATTATTTTCAGATTCTGCCGTCCATTTTTATCAGTCTGCCAGTTAAGGCAGGGTCACACATCAATGGCCCTGAGTGTGAAAGTGGCAGTACCTAGGTAAGGAGTGTCCCTAGAAGGGAATTTTTCAAAATCACAAAGAATACTGTGTATAATTTTCTGCAGAGAAATGTTAATCAACTTTGTGTGTGTGCAAAGTCGCTTCAGTCACATCTGACTCTTTGCAACTCTGTAAACTGTAGCCTACCAGGCTCCTCCATCCATGGGATTCTTCAGGCAAGAATACTGTAGTGGGTTGCCATTTCCTCCTCCAGGGGATCTTCCTGACCCAGGGATTAAACCTGCATCTCTTACATCTCCTGCACTGGCAGGCGGGTTCTTTACCACTAGCACCACCGGGAAGCTTAATCAACTTTAAGGGGTATAAATTGTTTACTATGCACTGTATCTGTTTATAATACATAATTTGGTAAATTCTGATAGATGTGTATATCTATGACCCCAAATAAGATAAAGAATATCTTATCTTATCTTCCACAAATAAGATAAAGAATATTTTCACCTCCCTTCAAAGTTTCTTGTGCTCCTTTATTTGGATAACTTTGAAATAGAAGATTTGCCATCAACTGGACAATTTTACAAACATACATAAATCAGAAAGTTGAATCAAGGAAAAATATAGAAAGCCTGCATAGTCCAATAAGCAGTAAAGTAGAATCAATAGACAGACTCTTCCCCAACCCTCAAAATTAAAGATTCCAAGCTTAGATGGTTTTCTAGGGAACTTTAACCAAATCTTCTAGGAATAGATAGAATTTTATGAAATAAAACTATTCCAGACTCTAGAAAGAGAATAAAAGAAATCTAAGTCATCTCTGGGTAGTCTTAACCTTGCTATTAAAATTAAACAAGTTCAGTTCAGTTCAGTCACTCAGTCATGTCTGACTCTTTGCGACCTCATGAACTGCAGCACCCCAGCCCTCCCTGTCCATCACCAACTCCCAGACTCTACCCAAACCCATGTCCATTGAGTCAAGGATGCCATCCAACCATCTCATCCTCTGTTGTCCCCTTCTCCTCCTGCCCTCAGTCTTTCCGAACATGAAGGTCTTTTCAAACAAGTCAGCTCTTTGTATCAAGTGGACAAAGAATTGGAGTTTCAGCTTCAAAATCAGTCCTTCCAGTGAACACCCAGGACTGATCTCCTTTAGGATGGATTGGTTGGATCTCCTTGCATTCCAAGGGACTCTCAAGAATCTTCTCCAACACCACCGTTCAAAAGCATCAATTCTTTGGCGCTCAGTTTTCTGTATAGTCCAACTCTCACATCCATACACGACCACTGGAAAAACCATAGCCTTGACTAGACGGACCTTTGTTGGCAAAGTAATGTCTCTGCTTTTTAATATGCTGTCTAGGTTGGGACTGTCTAAAAAAAGAAAATCATGGACCAAACTCACTTATTAACATGGAGGTAAAATTCTTTAAAATCAGAAAATTAAACCCAGAAGCATATACAAATCCTTTTTTAAAATGAGTTTCTGGGGATGTCAGCAGTTAAAACTGCTCTGCCTCCAGTTCACATCACAAGCTTCCTCTGGGATGACCATCAAACACAAACCAATTTTTGCTACTCCCCTACTTAAACCCTTATCCTCTAACCTGGTAGCCTGCCTGCCTTCCCATCTCCCATTCAGTATATCACACTGATATACTGGATGCAGTATGTTTATAATACATAATTTGGTATTATGTAGGATGCAGTATGAAGGCCTCTGTGAGGTTGACTCTGCCTCTTTTATTAGCTTTCTTCACTCTTCACACTGTGTTCCAGATTTTTTGAACTGCAGTGGCTTGAGCATAACACACTTTATCACTTCTGTGTCTTTGTTTTCCTGGAAACTCCCTAAACCATTGTACAGTCAGACACTAATCTTCTTTTAAGCTCAGCTTCCAACCCTACCTGGGCTTCCCTAGTGGCTCAGAAGTAAAGAATTTGCTTGCAGTGCAGAAGACCCGGGTTTGATCCTTGGGTGGGAAGATTCCCTGGAGAAGGGAATGGCCGCCCACTCCAGCATTCTTGACTGGAAAATTCCATGGGCAGAGGAGCCTGGCAGGTGGGCTACAGTCTATAGGGTCACAAAGAGTCAGACACGACTGAGCAACTAACACTTTCATTTTTTTTCCCCAACCCTACCAGGACTTTTCTGCTCTCCTCTGATTCCTAACCCCCGTTAAAGTAGAACTAACCACTTTTTCCCACTGAACCCAGGATCTAATTCTTTTTATGCCTTCATAATGTATCATATTTATATTGTTATCTCTCTCTTTCAGTGGATTTTCCACCTCCTTCAGGCAAGGATTGTGTCCTTCCTCTTAGTGCCCCTGCTTCTAGCATCTAGTGAGCCTAAGGGGTGAACTAACCTAAGTAGAGGGAGCTTCCTGGTAATGCGTAATTTACCAATATTTAATCCAACATTTTGTTGTTGTTCTTTAGTCACTAAATCGTGTCTGATTCTTTTGCAACCCCATGGACTGTGTAGCCTGCCCGGCTCCTCTACCACTGAGCCATCAGAGAAGTCCACAATTCAACATTTAGGAATTGTTGAATGAAAGAAAAAGAAAGTGTTAGTTGCTCAGTTGTGTCCAATTTCTTGTGACCCCATGGACTGTATCCCACCAGGCTCCTCTGTCCATGGGGATTCTCCAGGCAAGAATACGGGAGTGGCTAGCTATTCCCTTCTGTAGGGGATCTTCCCAATCCTGGGATCAAACCCAGGTGTCCTGAATTGCAGGCTGATTTTCTACTGTTTGAGCCACCAGGAAAGCCCAGATGAAAGGGATTAATTATTTCATATTTTAATAGTGAGGCTGTGGGTATTGTCACTCCACAGGCCCCATGACTACGATTCTGTTCACAGTTCTAGCTACAGAGTTTATTCTTATAATAAGTAAAACATGTAACACTAATCAGAGTAGATGGAAAACAGTCCCAGAGAGACGGAAAGAATACAAAGACCTCACACACACCAGAAAACTTAGAAAATCTGAGTGGAAGAGCGAAGGGCATGTGACTCAACGACCAGTGTTTCCCTCTATATTCCAAAGACAGCAAAGAAAGACTGAGACCAGTGTCCCAAGCCCACCAGAGACAGCAGGTTTCTGCAGTTGAAACAAGATCTCAGGACACTTAACCTTGAGAGAAATGCCACCTCTTTGGATGTACAAGTAGCAGAGAACATGTAAAAAGTGAGAAATCACATCATGAATACTGAGGAGACAAAAGAAAATGGAACCTTTTTCTTTGGGGACAAACTTCAAGCAGTTACACTGAAATAAAATGTAAAGTGGCTTAAGAGAGTATGCTGCCACCACATCACAGAAGGAGATAAGGTCATGCGGGAATACAGGCAAGTTCATAGCTTCTATGTTTGCTCTCCTATGTGGCTCATCCTTGTGTAATTATGTGTCAATCAAGGCCATCTTTCCTGCTAGGCCAGACACTTACTCCCTGAGGGCCTGGACCTTCCTGTGCTATGCATCTTCTCTCTCAGTCCCCAGTTTCAGGCACACTGCCAGCCACCAGTATATGCCCTCAGGTATTGGAGGAATCACTATGTGAGGGGAGTTAAAGAGATTTACACTGATGAGTTTATCTTATTGCTTAGAGAAAGGATAACTATTCTCTAAAAATGGAAATAAAGAAACTATTGGGAAACAGAAACACCAAAAAAAAAAAAAAAGCCGCACACTGTTTCCAAGCAGGTGTCTTCTGGTCACGGTAGACGTTGCTGCCAAATAATTGGTCCTGCTTTCCTCCGGGGAACATGGTGCAAGGCTTTTCACAATGGATGAGATGGGAACAGGGCCAGCAAAGCCTAGATCCCCCAGAGAAGAACTGGGAGATAATACAAGCTCTTCCCAAAAGAGCAGAGCAAAATACTAAGGTATACTTCAGCTGCTGAGCACATGCTTATCGAGTACCTTGCTTGTGTTCAGGGCACCAGAGGCTCTGAGTGTCTGCGATGCACATAACGCCGGCAGGCTGGCCTTCACATGGGAGGATGCCACTACTTCCTTCGTGGCACTGTTCCTAAACAGCCAATTTAAATAGATTGCTGCGTCACCAAGGACAGGCTTAAAATAACAAAATGCACGGAGTTCCCCCACCCACAACCTTTAGAAAGGTTTTAAGAATATGAGCTCCTTCAAGGTGGGAATAGTGTTTGCTTGTTTATTTTTCCACATAGGTTTTGTGATAGACCAGCAAATATTCATTTATGTATTCACTCATTCACTTAGTCATGTACTGAGCACCTCCAGTGTGCCTGATATTGTTGATGCACTGGGGATATTGCTGCTGCTGCTGCTGCTGCTAAGTCGCTTCAGTCGTGTCCGACTCTGTGCGACCCCAAAGACAGCAGCCCACCAGGCTCCCCTGTCCCTGGGATTCTCCAGGCAAGAACACTGGAGTGGGCTGCCATTTCCTTCTCCAATGCATGAAAGTGAAAAGTGAAAGTGAAGTTGCTCAGTCATGTCCGACTCTTCGCGACCGCATGGACTAGGTACACTATGAAGACTAAATAGTTCCTTCCTGGGAGGGAAAGCAGACATTAAATGAACATGTGCTCAGTCGCTCAGTTGCGTCCAACTCTTTGTGACTCCATGAAACCCTGCCAGTCTCCCCTGTCCATGGGGTTTCCCAGGAAAGAATACTGGAGTGGGTGGCCATTTCCTACTCCAGGGGATTTTCCTGACCCAGGGACTGAACCCACATCTCCTGCATCACCTGCATTAGCAGGCAGATTCTTTACACTTTCACTTCACTTTTTACCACTGAGTCACCTCAGAAGTCCAGACATTAAATAACAAGGATGATTTTTTAAAAAGTGAATCAATGAAAGACCACAGTTTCAGGGTATATTTAGCATAAGAAATAAGATAAAGTGATGGGTTAGCTGTGACTAGGGCAGGTAAGAGAAACTACCTGATATCAGATGTTAAGAAAAGGCTTGTCTGAGGAGATTAATTTGAGCTGAGACCTAAAGAATATAGAGGAGTCAGAGCCGGGCAGACCTGGAGGCAGAGTTTCCGGTAAAATGGGAGAAAGGCTAGTGCAATGCAGATACGAGCCAGGTGTGTTCAAGGACTCAGAAAAGGCCTGTGTGACTGGAGCACGGGGAGTGAGGAGGGCCAGGGAAGCCCCCAGCTTGGAGCAAGGCAGGGCCCAGGATCATCTCCTAAGGGCACGCTCCCACCCAGCATCTATCCTGCTTCCCACATTGTATTGGGCTCTGAGGACAGAAACACGTCTATGACACATTCTGGGCTTCGAGGAGCTCTTGGCTTAGTGACAGGTAAGAGAACAAACAATCTAAAGAAAAGTGGAACTTTGATAGCACTTTGCACTATCAGAGTTCAGATGATGGACAGAAAAACCATCTAGGAAGGGAACGATGTCCAGGAAGCTGCTCAGGGATGGTGACATTTGAACTGGTTCTTGAAGAATAAGTAGAAGAGCGAAAGTTGGAGAAGGGGTCGAGGGCATTCCCAAGTCAGGAATTATATCTGCAAAGTGAGAGAAGCAGTGCTGACGACCTGAAAGTCCAGCTGAAGCTGGGGCTATCGGAGGAGGGGTGTGGCAGGGAGTGTGCTCGATTTTAAGAGCTTGGATCATGATGCTAGAGAGCCCAGGGTTCATTCAGAAGGAATAGGACACGACTGCTCTGATTTTAGCAGAAATCTGTGGCAGCAGCTGTAAAGCGTGAATTGGATGAGCAATCAGCTGGGGGCAAGAAGATCAACGTTGTCAGCTGTTGCAGTAGTCCAAGCAAAACTGTAGGGGAAAAGTGGAATTATGGTTTCAGTTGGAACCATAGCTGGAAGAGAAAGGCAGCTCTCTGACTTATAGGCCCAAGAAGAAAGAGAACAAACAAGGGCAGGATGTGAGAGTCAGTATAGCACAAATCCACGTACTCGAATCTGACCTGAATATGGCTTTTGCTGTATCTTCTTAATTCCTTCATTTTATTGGCTCCTTTATTAAAGCTCATACTTTGTGCTGAAGGATTTAGTATTCTCTTTCTCTTTCCCCTTACACCTTCCAAGAGGATTATCTATTAATCCAAATGCTGACATTCATTTCCATTACAAAAATAGCCCTACTCTATAACTGGATCCTCACTGCAACTAGATGAGCATTTTAAATACAGCCTGAGAAGAAAATGACTCTCAGCACTCTCTAGGTTCCATGTTTATTATATGAGTCTTTACTGTGTTTTATGTTAATGGAATTTAGCGTCAAAAGTAATGGACATCAAACTGAGGTGAAAAAATAAACACCACAGATACAGAGTGTCTCATATTTGTTCTTTCAAGAGAGTACAAAGCAGAAAGCAACAGTGCTGGGTGCTTCTTAAACACACATAAGGATCAATATGGGGGAACTTGAATTCTGGCAGGGGATACTTAATACATAAATAATTTTAGGAGACTAGACATGATATGTTGGAGAAAGCACTGGCACCCCACTCCAGTACTCTGCCTGGAAATTCCCATGGACGGAGGGGCCTGGTAGGCTGCAGTCCAAAGGGTCGCTAAGAGTTGGACCCGACTGAGCGACTTCACTTTCACTTTTCACTTTCATGCATTGGAGAAGGAAATGGCAACCCACTCCAGTGTTCTTGCCTGGAGAATCCCAGGGATGGGGGAGCCTGGTGGGCTGCCGTCTATGGGGTCGCACAGAGTCAGACACGACTGAAGTGATTCAGCAGCAGCAGCAGCAGCAGACATAATATGTGACATAAGAAAAATAATAGAATATTGTAGTAGTTAAGGAGTGGTAGCTTCTGGTTGGTATACTCAGATCCCCTGGAGAAGGAAATGGCAATCCATTCCAGCACTCTTGCCTGGAAAATCCCATGGACGGAGGAGCCTGATAGGCTACAGTTCATGGGGTCGCAAAGAGTCGGACACGATTGAGTGACTTCATTTCACTTATTAAAGTTATGGATATCTGACCAGAGACTCAGTTCAAAAGATATTTCAGGTGGGAGAGATTTC
Source organism: Madoqua kirkii (assembly GCA_006408675.1). Taxonomy (NCBI): domain Eukaryota; kingdom Metazoa; phylum Chordata; class Mammalia; order Artiodactyla; family Bovidae; genus Madoqua; species Madoqua kirkii. Next base: position 12,435 of record SJYC01135577.1, read on the forward strand.
ATAAAAGTGGGGTGGCTGGGGGCTGACTTCACTTTCACTTTTCACTTTCATGCATTGGAGAAGGAAATGGCAACCCACTCCAGTGTTCTTGCCTGGAGAATCCCAGGGATGGGGGAGCCTGGTGGGCTGCCGTCTATGGGGTCGCACAGAGTCAGACACGACTGAAGTGATTCAGCAGCAGCAGCAGCAGCAGACATAATATGTGACATAAGAAAAATAATAGAATATTGTAGTAGTTAAGGAGTGGTAGCTTCTGGTTGGTATACTCAGATCCCCTGGAGAAGGAAATGGCAATCCATTCCAGCACTCTTGCCTGGAAAATCCCATGGACGGAGGAGCCTGATAGGCTACAGTTCATGGGGTCGCAAAGAGTCGGACACGATTGAGTGACTTCATTTCACTTATTAAAGTTATGGATATCTGACCAGAGACTCAGTTCAAAAGATATTTCAGGTGGGAGAGATTTCATAAAAGTGGGGTGGCTGGGGGGATGTGGGGTGCCAAGCGAGTGTTCAGTTTGGCTGGAGCACAAACTGTGTGTAAGGAATCAGATGAAGCTGAGGCTAGAGGGAGCTGAGGTCTGAACGTCCTGATGAGAAGTGGATAGTGCACAGCAGACTGAAGGGATGCTTTGAACAGGAACTGGAATGATCTGAGAGTGAGTTTTAAGGCGATTAATCTTGGCAGTGGTAGATAAGACAGATTAGATGGAAGAGAGATTGGAAACTGTTTAGGAGGCTATTGAAATAGTCTAGGGCAGCAGTAATGAGAGTCTGAAATGAAAGTAGATGCCATGGAACAGAAAATGAAAGAGTGGATTCAAGGGGTCTTAGCAAAGGACTCTCAAATCACTCTGTTTTTCCAGAAGCAAGAGAATGTGAAGTAGGGTATTTTCTTGTTGCTGTTGTTCACTGCTAAATCACATTTGCTATTTTTGAAGAAAGATAAAATTTTCATTATATAATTTAAAAATGTAACAGCATCCCAACAGTACTGGATTGTTTCCTGGGTGCTTTTAAATTTATAAATTCTGCTAATAATGTTATTTTTAAAAGATTTTATTAGTTTTTAAATGTGTGCGTGGGCACTCAGTCATGTCTGATTCTTTGGGCCCCATAGACTTCAGCCTTGCAGGCTCCTTTGTCCATGGAATTTTCCAGGCAAGAATACTGGAGTGAGTTGCCATTTCCTTCTCCAAGGGATTTTCCTGACCCAGGAATTAAACCTGCGTCTCTTACATCTCCTACTTTAGCAGGTGGATTCTTTACCAAAGAATATTGAAGAAGTCATACATACACAAGGTAAATTTCCAAACCAAATACAGTGGCCTATGAAGTGAAAAGCCCTCTCTCACCTAATAGCTTCTATCCTTGAGGCAACCACCACTATCATTTTCTAAGATATTCATAATATTCTGCTCATTTAAAAGCTTAAATACATACTTACAAGGAGGCGGTCTAAGATGGTGATGGAGCAAAATCCTGAACTCTGCTTCCACAAACACCAAATCTACTGCTATGTATGGAACAATGACTGCTAGAAAAGAATTAATAAGCAGCTGACCAACGGGAGGGACCACAATAAGTCAAAGGGCCTCATGGAGACAGGTAGGAGAGGCAGAGGATCAGTCTCACCAAAAATCCCACACCCTGGTGCAAAGATCTCCAGTAGGGAGGGATTTCTGGTCCAGAGCTACTCACCCAGCCCTAGGGACTTGCACTGCAGAGATGAGATCCCCAAATACCTGGTTTTGGAAACCTAAGGGGCTTATGTCCGGAGGACCCAGGGGCTGGAGAGACTTGAGACACTCCTTTTAAATGACACGGTCTCACTTGTTCCAGGATTCAACACAAAGGCAGCAGTTAGAGAAGTGGCATGGATGAGTGCTGTGTTTGCTCTCTCCCTGTACCTTGCTTGCACAGGCACAGCCTTGCTGAAGTCTTGGGTGTGCTCCATTCCCGGTGCTCATCCTCAGTCTTTCTAAAGGCAGGAGTGTGCCCTTCCCCCAGTGCTCTTCTCCTGCATCACTAAAGCCAGGGAGTGAGCACAGTCCACGCAGGGATGCCCCTTAATTGCCTGGCCCTTGTGGCCAGAGGGGTTTGCATTTCTGCCCCTCCCCCAAACTGTAACAATCAGAGAGACAGTTCTGTGAGGCTCCTACCCACAGGGCACTGCATAGACAGTAAATTAAAACCACCCCAGTCTGCCAGTGAAAAAGGCTCATTGCCTTGTCCTGGAGTTTCAACCTGAGGGACAGGCTGCAGGTGTGTTTCCATGTTCAGGCTACAGAGGTGCTCGCAGGGAATGTGGGCAGGAAGACACCCTCCTTCAGCCCTCCCTGGGCCTCGCCATAGCTTGCTGGTACCTCCCCAGATCCCAAACTGTAACAATCAGAGAGACAGTTCTGTGAGGCTCCTACCCACAGGGCACTGCATAGACAGTAAATTAAAACCACCCCAGTCTGCCAGTGAAAAAGGCTCATTGCCTTGTCCTGGAGTTTCAACCTGAGGGACAGGCTGCAGGTGTGTTTCCATGTTCAGGCTACAGAGGTGCTCGCAGGGAATGTGGGCAGGAAGACACCCTCCTTCAGCCCTCCCTGGGCCTCGCCATAGCTTGCTGGTACCTCCCCAGAAAGAAATTATTCACTCCCCTGAAGCCCTGATTTTTGCAAACTCTCACCTAGGGACACATTGAGATCTGGTCTGGAGGTCAACAGTGTCTGTGGGCCCAGTAACTGTGGGCTGCAGGATTGCATGGACTTGCATATCTTAAAAGCTACAGCCTGGGGCTTCCCTGGTGGCTCAGTGGTAAAGAATCCACCTGCCAGTGTGGGAGACAGGAGTTTGATCCCTGATCCTGGAAGATTCCACGTGCCATAGAGTAACAAAGTCCGTGAACCACAACTGTTGAGCCTGTGCTCCAGAGCCCGGGAGCACCTGGAGCCCATGCTCTGCGATAAGAGAAGGTACTGCAATGAGAAGCCCGCGCACAACGCTAGAGACCAGCCCCTGCTCCCCGCAGCTAGACCAAAGCCCGCACGCAGCAACAAAGACCCAGCACAGACAAAACTAAACAAATGAAATTATTTTTTAAAAAAGAACCACTCTATCATGAAACACTTTTGTCACTCTTCCTTTTATTAAATCCAGCTGTTTATGTCTCTCTCCTCGCAAGTCTATGTGTTCCTTCCGAGCAGGTATAACATTGTAACCATTTCTTCATTTTTATGACCTAGTATTTTGCTCACCCTCTCTGCCTTACTAAGAGTTGTTCGCATGCAGCAACAAAGACCCAGCACAGACAAAACTAAATAAAGGAAATGATATTTTAAAAAAGAACCACTCTATCATGGAACACTTTTGTCACTCTTCCTTTTATTAAATCCAGCTGTTTATGTCTCTCTCCTCGCAAGTCTATGTGTTCCTTCCGAGCAGGTATAACATTGTAACCATTTCTTCATTTTTATGACCTAGTATTTTGCTCACCCTCTCTGCCTTACTAAGAGTTGTTAAATGAAAGGAATAGACGTGGCACTGAATATAATTAATTTGTATAACTTAAACACCATGAAATTCTCATTAAAGCAGAAAGTAATAACCAAATACATGTTTATAATTTTCCTAGGTACTTGTGAGGATTACTAAGTGTCATAAACATTTTAATTAGCAAGGTTTTCATGCTATTTGGGGATAAGAAGTATACATGTGAAAAGGACACCAACCACATAAGACAGAGCATATGGTGCCCCCAAAATGATGCAGGGAATAAATGCTATTGAATTTAGAGGAATGGAGAGACAACTTTTATTGCTGTGTCACTAGAAGGTTTCTGAATGAATGATTTATAAGGTAATGTGTATATTTATGAGAGAGAGAGAGGGAAAGAGAAAGAGAATGAAGAATGCTCTATTGTGTTTGACAGTAAAGGTAATTAAATATTACCTTATAAACCTTCCAGATATGTGAAAAAATTTAAGCCACACTGATCACAATAAGTGATTTGCCACTACAATGATACTCCCTCAGGATCGAAAAGCAACAAATATTCTGTGTGTGTGAAATAACTGCCTAGATGTTTGGGTGAGACAGTGAGGACTCTCTAATCAAGCTGAAAATAGAGCCATGGTAAGAAAGCAAAATATATTTATCCAGTTGGAATTTGGCCAGTATAGCGGACAAATTCTCTGAATTCCTAAGGAAAGGAGCATAAGAACTTTAAATTATCCTATGCTTGAACCATGAATATATTTCTGACTCAAGTATAATGTACCCATTACCTTCTGAATCTCCACTAGTCCTATCTTCTTGACAACCCTACTCAAAAGTTCAGAGCCCTAGAAGCTTGGATGTGAGCCATGAGGACCTTTCCTCAGGGAACATTCACTTCTCTCGTGAGGACAGGAACATTTATATAGTAGACGTGTAGAGAAGTTCTATTAGTGTTTGGGATGTAAGTTGTCTAAATGACGGGTAGAAGCCGTGGTATCGAATACATCAGTATCATCTCATTGCTAGAAGCTGAATGCTGGTTAGAAAACAATCTCCCCAAGCCAAAACCTGGGAGGATAAAACCTTTTTTCACTGTAGACCCCTTGAGAAATTCTTGAAAGCCATGTACCTGCTATCTCTGACCTGTCTTTCTCCCGCGCACACACACATACACACACATGCACCCCTATATGCAATTTCAGGGGTGGAGGCATCCACTTCTCTAAATTCAGTCCATGAGCCTTCACACTCCAGGTTGAGAAGCTATTATTCAGTCAGCGTGATTTTTCTATAGGTTGCTGCTTCAGGAGAGAAAAATCTAAATTCTTTCCTATAAACATATGAAAGGCTAAGGAATTTTTTTATCACCTCTACTCTCTCTATACTTGGGGACTTTGATTCAATAAATTTCATATAAAGAAGCCCTACACATTCAGTATCTTTTTTCTTGATATATATCTGTCTTTATATCATCAGAAAAAGGATTATTTCCCATGTTCTATAGAAATAATGGAAAATAATGATCTAATGATCTCACAAGTGTCTTAGAATTGGCTGCTCTAAAGTATTTCCAAAAGAACTGCACATTTCTAAGTACCTTAACATTACTATTACTAATATGTTAATATTTTTATCCTGATCAAATTAAGAAAACAAATAGTTTAACTGGTTGTGTTCCTGTGGAATATTTAAAATAAATTACTCAACAGCTAATATGCCAAGTATATTTGAAGCTATTTCTTCAAAACCACTGTTTTTTATTGAAGACTTAGGACAATATTTAGGAGAAGGCAATTGCAACCCACTCCAGTACTCTTGCCTAGAAAATCCCATGGGCGGAGGGGCCTGGTAGGCTGCAGTCCATGGGGTTGTGAAGAGTCGGACACAACCGAGCAACTTCACTTTCACTTTTCACTTTCCTGCATTGGAGAAGGAACTGGAAACCCACTCCAGTGTTCTTGCCTGGAGAATCCCAGGGATGGGGAAGCCTAGTGGGCCGCTGTCTATGGGGTCGCATAGAGTCAGACACTACTGAAGTGACTTAGCAGCAGCAGCAGGACAATATTTACATTATCTCACAGGTATTCTTTTTAAAACATCTAGTTCTCACAGCAGGTACTCAGTTATCCTTTCTTCCTTCTTTCTTTCCTATATGATTTATTATAACCAGATATATTGAGATATTTGATCAACACATCTGTTGATTATCTACAAGGCATTTTGTCAGATGTTATAAGATGTATAAGACAGGTCTTTTGGAGAATATAATCTACTGTCAAAGATAAGACATCAATCAGAATAACATAAATTTAATGTTATGACTGTATTTATAATTTTCTTATAGAAGTTGAATATATTTGCTATATTTATCTGGCAATTGATAAATATATTTTACCTCAGAACTCTGTAATAAACAGAAGCTTCACCATCATCATTATAAAAAAGCTTTTTAGAATATATATTTTTAATTGATGTTTATTTCCTACCAGACAAGGCTGTCAGATTTGCATTTTTGATGAAAACTTCAGTTACTCCAAGAGCCTTCAAAATATCTTTTAAGTCAATTTCCTGTTCCACTGTGAACCTGGAAAACATAGAGGGGAAGAAGTATTTAGTTACAGCATATTGTTACCTGGGACAAGAATAAAACGTTAGATATGTTGATTTTCTAAAAGTCTATTTTATAGAGGATAGACGATGCTAAACCTGGCTTTTGACTGCATGTAGCATTTGACTATTATTGTAAAAAGAGGGAGTATTAAAAAGAATAACAACAGAATAGTATTACATTAATAAATAAGAAGCCATGTTGGTCTTAATATGGAATCTCTTCCAAATCAATGCACTGTATCACCAATATTTCCAGTGAAAAATATGGACCAGCCATGACTGTATTAATAAACAAGTACAGTTTTTAAAAGCAAAGGCTTTTTATTAGTTTTTTATAAAATGTGAAAACAGCTGGTTAATACTATTTCCTTTTTAAAATATGTTGCCTTCTAATCAAAACAGATCATAAATACAAGTTTTTAGGCAATGGGCTGTCTCCTTAAAAAGCGTAGTCTATAATAGTCACTAAATGTTGTGCTAGCATCATTTCTGATTTTCCGGTTTTAAGAATGACAAGAGAATGGTTGCTATAAACAAGAGGAATGATCAGGAGAAAACCAACAGACGAGTAAACATATAGCAAACATATTAAACTAAGTACTAAATGTTGTCTATATCCAACAGTTTAACTTGCACTTAAACATTGTTTACTTTGATACCACAAAAAGCAGATAGTGACTGTGAAAATAAAAAGCGGGATGAGTAGAAAAATATACTGCAGAATATATTCAATGACTTGAGTGAAAATTTAAAGTGTTTTCTGTGTATGCTTTGTCATTTATTTATTTGTTCGTTTATCTATTGGTCACAGATGGAGCTTACTATACAACAGAAACTTTTCCAACAGTATGCTGCTAAGTTGCTTCAGTCACATCCAACTCTGTGCGACCCCATAGATGGCAGCCTCTGCCGTCCCTGGGATTCTCCGAGCAAGAGTACTGGAGTGGATTGCCATTTCCTTCTCTAATGCATGAAAGTGAAAAGTGAAAGTGAAATTGCTCAGCTGTGTCCGACTCTTCATGACTCCATGGACTGCAGCCTATCAGGTTTCTCCGTCCATGGGATTCCAACAGTATAAAATAGATTAATAAAAACAGACCCATTTAAATATCACTACAGTCCTTTGAGGTAGGTATTATTATCTTCAGTTAATATTAGAGGAAACTGAGGGGCAGAGAAATGAAATAAGCTGGTTAAGTTGTCATGGTATTGGTTTAGTTACTTAATTGTATCTGACTCTTTGAGACCCCATGGAATGTAGACCACCCAACTCCTCTGTTCATGGAATTTCCCAGGCAAGAATACTGGCATGGGTTGCCATTTCCTTCTTCAGGGCATCTTCCTGATCCAGGGATCAAACCAAGGTCTCCTGCATTGCAGATTCTTTACTGCCAAGCCACCAAGGGAGCCCCACCTTGGATCATGGCTAATAAGTGGCAGAGCTGAGATATGATCCAGGTAGTATGTATACCCTGATCTGCCTAAAATAGGGAAGTGAAGAAAGATGTCAGTAAGAAACCCTTTTTACTTCTTAAAACCAGCTTCGTTTGTTTCACACTTCTGAGGCTGTTGATGAAGATGGTATTTGATAGAGACTGATTTTGGGCAAGTTCCCTAATTTCTGAGCCTCAATTTTGGGATGTGGAAAATGGCAATAATAATGCCTACTTCACAGTATCATTGAGGTGATTAAATAAGGTTTCCAAATGGCTTAGGACAGCGCTATCATGTAGGAGGCATGAAATAAAGGGCAGATACTGTTAACAGCACTTACTATATTGCAGCTATGTGTAACATTCACCCCGAGCGTTTACCAAGTCCCAGTGCAGTGCAGTGCTAAGTCGCTTTAGCCATTTCCGACTTTTTGTGACACTATGGACTGTAGTTCACCAGGCTCTTCTCTCTGTGGGGTTTTCCAGGCAAGAATACTGGAGTGGGTTTCATTTCCTTCTCCAGGATATCTTCCCTCCACAGGGATCAAACTCATGTCTCTTACATCTCTGCACTGGCAGGAGAGTTTTTAACATTAGCGCTAGGGCCACCATGTCCTGGGCGCTGTGCAAATTCCTTTATGCTTAGAAACTCATCTAATCATCCCTGCGATAATCTCACACAGTCCTATGAGATAGGTATTATTATCTCTGTTCCACAGAAGAATAAACTGAAGTTCAACAAAACTAAGCAACTTGCCCTAATCATACAGCTAGTAGGTGGCAGAATAAAGATATGAGCTGAGATCTTCCTGAGTGAAAAGTTCCCCCACCACTAATCCCCATAATTCCAACAATGGCTTCTTTAAAAACAGACAAACAAGCTACAGGAAGATTTTACATTTCACCCACTGATTTTAAAAATAAAAAGCCACAACACTGCTTATTTTAAAACCACAAAGCATGGCTGTTTTTGTAAAAGCATTTGATGTAATCTTGTATTTGCAACTCTCTATTATATCTGAATAAATTAAAGAGGTATGTGGAGGGCAGAAACACTGGAGATTATGTGAAGCAAGTGTTAGAAAAGAACAAATATATATTACATATAAGGACATTTGTAAAAAAAAATGTGTAAGAATCAATCAAACCCTTTGTAGAAAAATCTAATAAAAGCATTCATGTTAAAGAACAAAATCAGATGGCTTATGCACCAGTTTTCTTTTAAGGCATGGAACTGAAGTGCTTTATTAGTAGACAAGCATTTCAAAGTAGCAGGATGGTTTCTCGTTACAAAACAGAGAACCGCTTATCCTTTGATTTCTAGCACTCTGATCACAAATGAAAAATCTGAGACTACAAAGGTCAGAGTGGAAAGATACTACAGCCAGTCCATCTGCACTCCAAGTAGATATTTGATGCTGATGTTAGAAAAATCTTTTTATACCTAAACGTATCAGTAAAAACAGAAAAGTAAAAATATATAATGAAGATGGCAATTTCATTAGAATCAGGTTTTAAAAATCCTACAAAAGATAAATAGTAGGACTTAGAAATAATAGTAATAATAGATAATAATTACATGATTATTACTTTAGGGC
>SJYC01135583.1:0-13283 GCA_006408675.1 Madoqua kirkii
TCAAAATTCTGCACAGCAGAAATCATACGGGTAAATTCAAAACAGAAGGGATAAACTGAAAAATCAGTTTAAATCTTAAAGATAAGGGATAAGTTCTCTACTCTACTAAGACCTCTATCAATCAATAAATCCAACAGAAATCCTACAGAAAAATAGGCAAAGGATAGACATCAAAAGATTTTAATAGCTCTTAAACACATAAAAAGATGAAAAAACTTTTCTACAATTATTAATTATAGTAAAATTACACTGAGGTACCATTAGTTACTTATCAGACTGATAAACATAATATTATGGCCTAAACTATGCAGATATAACACAATGGCCTTAAAGTCTAGGAGCACTGACTACAGGTACATTTCTTATGAGGATCAGGGTATTAATGTAGTGCCCAGTTTTAGATATTCATGACGATGCCCTTGAACCATCTCAAAAACATTAGCTTATTCTGCTCAGTAGATTCTGGAGGAATATAAATAACAAATAGACAAACTACCGTAAATCATCTGACACAAAATACTGGGATATTTACCAGGATAAATTTTAATTGTCTTTTTCTAGACATACAGAAAAACAATTTTTTCCTTGGACACAGCTATCTATGATATTCAGTTCAGTTGTTCAGTCATGTCTTACTCTTTGCGACCCCACGAATTGCAGCACGCCAGGCCTCCCTGTCCATCACCAACTCCCGGAGTTTACTCAAACTCACATCCATCGAATCGGTGATGCCATTCAGCCATCTCATGCTCTGTCGTCCCCTTTTCCTCCTGCCTCCAGTGAGTCAACTCTTCGCATGATATCTTCACATAATATCTATGATATTCAGTTCAGTTCAGTTCAGTCCCTCAGTTGTGTCTGACTGCAACCCCATGAATTACAGCATGGCAGGCCTCCTTGTCCATCACCAACTCCTGGATCACCCAAACTCACAGATTAAAAGACTTAATAGGGAGTTCTCTGACGGACTGCCTAATGGTTAGGAGTCTGGGCTTTCATTACCGTGGCCCTGGTTCAGTTCTTGGTCAAGGAACTGAGATCTCACAAGTCGCGCAGAGAGGCCAAAAAAATGAGAGACAAATAATAAATTGTCATTGGTGTGCTTTTAACCCACAAGTCAGATTTTCCGCCTTTTGCTTTTAAATCACAAGTCAGATTTTCCACCTTTAATCATTCTGAATTGAGTAATATCTAACACCTTCTGATTATTTATGGGCTTCCTTGATGGCTCCCACGGTAAAGCGTCTGCCTGCAATGTGGGAGACCTGGGTTCGTTTCCTGGGTCGGGAAAGTTCCCTGGAGAAGGAAATGGCAATCCACTCCAGCACTCTTGCCTGGAAAATCCCATGGAAGGAGGAAACTGATAGGCTACAGTCCATGAGGTTGCAAAGAGTCGGACACGACTGAGCGACTTCACTTCTGATTATTTATAAAGGAATAATTTTGTGGGTTTATGATCTTACTGTAAAACATGGCCACATGTCATACATCAAAATTACTTGATTGGCATAATTATGTTAATGGAGTGAAATGATGTTCAAATTTGAATCTCCATGGCTCAATCATGGCAGCAGTCAGCACCATCTGTTGATTGTTTTCCTTGGTGTCTGTGGCAGGAAGGCTCTCTGAGGTCAATTTTCTTTTTGATTGTGGCTCTCTTTGCTAGTCCGTACTTCTTAGCCACATAAACAGATGACATTTTAAAACCCTTTGTATTTTTTGCAATAAAGCTACGAGGCAACCAAAGATGTTCTCAGGGGGGTGAGTTATTTTAAGATCGAAACCCTAGTAGCATTAGATAGCATGTGTGTAGCCTCTAAGGATCATTAATATCATTAATATGAGGCAAAATCCTGGAATAAATGGCTTCTAGGAGAGCATAATTTATTCAGAAAGACATGACTTTAAAATGTTTTTATTACCTATTATTAAAAAGAAAGATGATAAAACTCTTTCTCTAAATCAGCACTTCTCAGTGTGTGGTCTGCATCAGAATTTCCTAGGAGATGGTGAAAATGCAGGTTGGAGGCCATATTACTGACGTCTTAAATCATTCTAGACATATATCCCTTGCCCCCTCACCTGTATTTTTTATATTTCAGGATGTAATCAAGTGTGAAAATCAAGTTGGGAAGATTATGAACTAGCATATGCCTCTCAGTAAAACTGAGCTTTTAGGTAGTGGTGGCGAGAGAGTAACACTGTTCGTTTGTTTCTAGGATTATTGAACATACCTAGGTATTAAACATACCTACCTCCTTCGTAGACTGCAAGCTCCATGAGGGCAGGAATCACCTCTGTTTCACTCAGGATTGTCTGGGGTCTTAGCCCATTGCTTGACCTAGACTGCCCTCAACATTCACTGAGTGAATGATTTAAGTAATTATGCCCACTTACAGGTGAGCAAACTGAGGCTTGGAAAGGGTAGATAGCCCAAAGCCACTCAGAGGGTGAGCAGAATGTCCTTCCAGGCTGCCCCCAAACCCAGGCCCTTTCCTTGTCATGAGACGTTCAATTTGGTGGTAGAGGGGATCCATATCAGCTTTGCCTATTAAACAATCAAATCCTCAAAAAGCCCAATTAATGAGGTTATTTAGAAAACAAAATAAGTTTTATAGTGAATGTGTTAAAAAAAAATCAACACAGCACAAGGGGATAAGAAGTGAGGGGATGTGAAGAACTATTTCAATTTTAAATAAAATGATGAAAAGTTTTCACTAAACAGGTGACTTTTTTGAACAAAGCTTTAGAGGAAGAAGCAAGCCACTGACACCTGGGGTCAGAGGCCAGGAACCACCAAGAACAAATGCCTGAGGAAGGAGTGGGTCTGTTTAGTCCAAAGATCTACAACAAGCCAACACAGATGGAACAGAGAGGGTGGGGAGCATGATCAGAATGAGTTACAGAAGAACAGGAAGAGATGATTCAGAAACAGTACAGACAACACTTTGGAAGAACAGAGAAGAGAAGTGGTTAGTCAAGAGAGAGTTTCCTTTGTTTGCTTAAGGTAGGAGGAAACACAGGATGCTCCAGGGGAAGAGGGGGGAATTGATGATTCAGAAGAGAAGAGCGTTGCAGGAGCAGAATTGTGAGGTTAAGAAGGCTGAGAACCTGTGCACTGGTAGGGGGTGGCCTTAGAAACACAGACAATTCATCTACAGAAACAGGAGAAAAGACAAAGTATATGGAGGGACTTCCCTGGTAGTCTAGTGATTAAGACTTCACGCTGCCAGTGCAGGGGGGCGTGGGTTTGATCCATGGTTAGAAAACTAAAATCCTACATGCTGTCTGGTGCACCAAAAAAAAAAAAAAAGAAAAAGAAAAAGAAAAAAGCAAAGTACATGGGTAGAGACCTATTAGGTCGGGCCCTGTGGTAGTGAGAGGCTGTGCCAATCTTTTGATAGGTTCTCTTTCTTCCATGAAATAGGATTCAGAGTCATTAGCTGAGAGCAAGGCTGGGAGCATGTGCTAGAGAACTTGCCTTAAGAAAATCTTTCACCGCATTCTGCTGCTGCTTCTAAGCTGCTTCAGTCGTGTTGGACTCTGTGCGACCCCATAGATGGCAGCCCACCAGGCTCCCCTGTCCCTGGGCTTCTCCAGGCAAGTACACTGGAGTGGGTTGCCATTTCCTTCTCCAATGCATGAAAGTGAAAAGTGAAAGTGAAGTCGCCAGTCGTGTCCAATCCCATAGACTGCAGCCCACCAGGCTCCTCTGTCCGTGGGATTTTCCAGGCAAGAGTACTGGAGTGGGGTGCCACTGCCTTCTCTGTCATTGCATTCTACTCGTATATAAACACAGGACTTGGGAGTTTCTGCTTAAGCATATGGAAATACCTTATGCACAAACTTTTGCCAATGCAGTGTTACTCATCTTTGGTTAGAATTAGCTTGGAAAGTAAACTGTATAAGTAATGAATTTTGAAAAATAAATTAATGCAGATTGAAAACCTTCTCATTTGCTCTCATTCATATTGCAAATTTATTATCTCAAAATTATTTCGTGTCCTGAATGTCACTGAGAAATTTAGTAGATAGCTGAGCTGCACCCCAGAAGTGGGTTTCCAACCATAATTTAATTGGAAGGGTTGTAACTAAGTCTTACCATAGGGGATTGCCAGATGTAATCAATGCAGTATAAGTGTGAAGATGACATTATTGAGTGTGTCGAAGCACATTTTATAAGCAGTGAAAGCTATCATTTATGCAACAGAAAACACTCTAATGTTTTATGAAATTAGGACATCAGTAGAATATACAAGTGTTGGAGAGTTAATGCAAAACAAGTAATTTTGGTTGAAAGCTAGCATACTATTTATAGACATACATAAGTTAGATCAGGGCTTCCCTTATAGTTCAGTTGGTAAAAAATCTGCCTGCAATGTAGGAGACCTGGGTTTGATTCCTGGGTTGGGAAGAGCCTCTGGAGAAGGAAATGGCAATCCACTCCAGTATTCTTGCCTGGAGAATTCCACGGAGAGAGGAGCCTGGCAGGCCATAGTCCATGGAGTCACAACAGTCAGACACAACTTAGCAACTAAACCACCATCACATAAGTTAGATAAAGAAGTATTACTCACCATTCCTCCACCCTATCATATGAATCAAATCTGTAAGGCTGACATGGCTTGAAGTTCTTATGCCAACACAACAGATAATATAATTGGAAACTGATACAGTTGGGAATTTAGTTTTATTAACATAGAATCTGGGCAAATCCCTCAGCCATAAAGTAGAGGCCCATAAAGTTTTCAACCTGGGGCCAATGGATGGTTTAACAAATTGATATAGGCATTATTGGATTCTTAAAACTCAGTGGCTAGTCTTAAACAGATAAACGTAACAAAACCTATGATGATCCCAAAAGTCTATCATACTAATGTCTGAACGCAGGCTCAGAATAAAAGATCACAACTGAATAAACCATACAAAAGGCATGGTCTTCTTCCCTTCTAGGTCAACCTGAACAGAGTCTTGGTACAAGAAAGAATTCATCTGCCCTAATTGTGCATCAGCAGTAGTTGTTACACTAGTATTAAATCTTGCTCAAGTATAGATATATAAATTACATATGCACCAAAACAATGTCACTGCAAGGCTAAATATCCAAGATTATCCATTTTGCAGAGACTAATCATCTAGTTTTATTCTCCCTGAACTTGGATACAATTATTTGCAGGACTGTGATAAATGACTCTTAAGAGTTTAATGCCTTAAATCCTCACAATGTGGAATTCATACTCCCTCACAGACTAATAAAAGCGCATGTGAAACCAGGGAAGGAAAGGCAAACTCAGACAATTTGAACTATGTAATGTGTGGCCAGGTTAGATAAATTCAAGAAGGCATTCTGTTTAAAGGGTTTAGCAGGTTAAGGCTTGTAAAGCAGTCCAGACTATGCACACACACAACTTGGAGCCAAGCTATTAGAACTGAAGAATCTCCCATTGCCAGCTGGAGAATTTAAGCTGGGAGATACGATCAGCCCAGCGACACACAGTGTGAGAGGGCTGGAGGTCACATTTGTTCTCTGGTCAGTTGCTTTCTGCTGCCCTACTGTCAAACTAGTATGTGATGCTGAGTTCTAAAGCCAGGCGGGTGCATCTTCTCTTGACATTAGTTATCCAGCCACCTTTCTCAGGTACTATTATAACTTTGGAAAGATGAGCCCATTGGTGGTACCATACAGAGAAACTGTTGAAGCTGGATCACAGAGATGTACAGGCAAGACTAATTTAAGCTTGCCAGTGAAGAAGAATGCAAGTAAATTCTACAACAATTTCCAAAGCAAAGTTAAGGTGAAGAAAATGAACTTTACATTTAAACAGCAGTCTGTAAGAACCTCTCATTAGTGAATGGGTGCTAAATGCTTACAGAGTTGTAAATAAAAGGAACTGTGACTATGCTGGGCTTCAAGGCCAATTCTGTTGCACTCTTGATTAATCTTTAAGGCCAAGTTACCCTCTTTCCTGCCCAGAATGATTTCCTTAGCTTTTTTTTTTTTTTTAAATCTGGCTAACTTCTATTTCTTTTCAAAAACTCACCTCACTGAAAGTGGCTTCCAGAAAGTAATTTTCGTTTTTGTATGTACAGTGTCCAGTGCAAGGCTTTGACTGGAAAACTCTAAACAGATGTTTGTTGAATAGTAGAGGAAGATAACTATATTTAGGGAATATGAATGAAAAGAAAATTGGACTGAGAATGAGAAGACCTGAACTTGAGCTCTCATCCCCTCATCCCTACCCCCAACCACGACTCTGTGGCGGTAAAGGTTTTCTTCTTGCTGGGACTCTGTTTCCAGGTCTACAAAATAGCAATCATAATGCCTTTTCCTTCTACTTTGTAAAGTAGCTACGATAAGAAGTGGCTGTGATGAACACATGGCTTTATTATGGGGGAAAGTGAAGTGTTAGTCGCTTAGTCATGTCTTTGGGACCCCATGGACTGTAGCCCACCAGGCTCCTCTGTCCATGGAATTCTCCAGGCAAGAATACTGGAGTGGGTAGCCATTCCTTTCTCCAGGGGATCTTCTCCACCCAGGGATCTAACCCAGGTCTCCTGCATTTCAGGCAGATTATTGTCAGAGTCAATAGGGAAGCCGTCTATAATGGGTAGCCTTGAGCAAACCACAGAAATGACAGGCATCTATTTCCTGTGTCGAAGGAAGATCATAAAAACTTCTCTATTTCTTAACATTTTAAAAAAAGTTTTCAAATGTCAGAAGATGTTAGAGCTTTTTTTAAATTTATTTTTAGGTTCAAATTTTAGTCTTGAAATAATTTTACACTTAGAAAAAGGTTAAGAAAAGTACAAAATATTCCTATATACTCTTCACTTAGTTTCTCCAAATATTAACATTTTACTTATAACTGATGCATAATGATCAAAACCAGGAAATTAACACTGACATAATACTACTAACTAATTTATAAATTTCATTCAGATGTTTCCAATTATTCCTTTAATGTCCTTTTTCTAGTCCTGGATTCTGTCCAGGTTCCCACGTTGCATTTTGTTGTCGTGTCCCCTTAGTATCCTCTAATGTTTAAAAAAGTATCTCATGAGTGGATGCATTAAGACTGAAAATATCCTATTTCTCATCATACTTTTGGCCACTAATTTTAACATCCATTGATCATTCTTATCTGAAGCAATGAACATAGTGTTTGCCAAATGGTGATTTTTCTACTTCTATTGTTCTTTCTTCATCAAATGGACTTTTCCTGCAAGCAACAGCTGTCCCTTTTTTCCCCCTTATTAATGTATTTAAGTTATTTATTTGTATGAGTATGGACTCGTGGGTATTTGTTTTATATGTGTTACAGTCCATTACTATCATTATTTATTTTATTTCACAAATTGTCCAAGGTTTGCTATGGCCTTTTTAGATGATTCAACTCACAGATCAGTGCTTTGCTAAAAATCAGTCCACTTCAAGAAATGCCTGTTTGGAGATGTGGTATAGGAGAAAAAATGAAAATGTATAGGTGGAGAAGGAAAAATGCCTGGGTATGAAGGACAAAGGGTACTGAACCCAGATCCTGGCTGCTCCAAGAATGAAAGACAAAAGACTCACGGATACAGAAGCTCAGGGTAGCAATTACCCCTGACTTGTATACTGTGGCTGGAGATCTGACCATCTGGCAACTGGCGAGAAGGTTTAAGAAAATATTTATATGTCTGTATCATCTGAACATACAGAGGTCAGCCAGAAGCCATAATTACAAGTTCAATAACTTTATCTCACATGTTTATGCATGTTTGTGTACATGTGTGTGCCTGTGCATGCTCGAGTGTGAACAGAGGGCAGGGTGCGTAGTACAGGGAGAGATTAAGATATCAGCAGATTAGGCTACTGTAATGAGAGAGAACTTTTTGAAAACAGATAAAATCAACCTTGAATATGATCTGTATAACACAAATCCCTGTGCAACAGACAGGTGACACGTTTGTTCATAAAATCACATTTTAATTCATCACACGGATTCACACTCTGAATGTTTAAAATGTTCCTAGCACTGTGCAAACACCACAGATATAAGCAACAATTAAACACTGTCTTTGCTGACCTTGCAGTTCAGTGGAACTGAGGTCATTTCAGAAAGCTGGAATGTTCCATGTGGTCTTAGAGAAAGCTTTGGGCTTCACCAGTAAAATGGGAGAGTTGGTCTTGGATCTTTAAGATTCTTTCCAGCATTGAAGTCATTTGATATTGTAATTCGCTAAACTGATTACTTAAAAATTACTGCTTAATGTGCCTTTCTCTCAAAAAATCCTAATCAGTAAAAGATGCACTTTTCTCTTTAATAAATCCTTTGTAGCTGCTTACTGAGTCTCACAGAGCTGATTCCCTTGGGGTAGAAAATCTCATTTACATACAGTCACCAACTCTATTTTTCACACAGTGGCTTACACTTCTGACACAATGAAAAGTCAGCTGAGACTCAGAATATACACTTTTTAAAGTCAGAAGCGTATTGTGTATCCTGTGCTTATTGTATATGTAATATACAATATACATATTATATATTGTACACACATTGCATATTGTAGCTACTTAGCTTTCTTGTCTTCTCTTGATGAAGAGAAATCAAACAGCTAATCTAAATAATTTTAGTGGACAGAAATTGCTTTCATGGCTATGAATGCCATATTCATTACAAGGGGCACATGCTTATCTATATCTTCCAAAAACGAAAACCACATTATTTTTTTATGGTAAGACATACTTATTTGGAAGTTTATTAAGAAAACAATTTTAGAAAATCAGCAACACATTTAACAGTTAACAATACAGGTGTTAAGTTTACTAACCTAAATCTAAACTATGACAGCAGGACTAATATCTTAGAGAAAACAGAGAAGGAAAGTAGAAAAACAGACAAAATCCAAGTTATGTTAAAAACTACTGATACCACACTATCAAATTTGTATTTTACACTACTGCAGGTCCAGATAGGAACAATAGTGATACTGGTCTGCACTGTACAAAGTCCCAGTACTAACCACAGTCTTCTTATGGTTCCTTCTCTTCCAATCTTTTAGTCTAAAATAACAAATCTTTTCATAAAGCATAGCCCTATCACAATGGGCTTGGATGAAGGAGTTTTAAAACTATTATTTCATTTTTTTAAAGCAAGAACAGATTTTTCACTTGTATACTGGTTTAAAACATTGAATCTACCAGTATATCTTTGGTTACTTGCCTACTCTAAATCAGAGGTAAAGGGGTGCTGCAGATAAAAAATTGAACTTATTCTAAAGGAAGGTCAGTTTAAAGTAATCACTTTAGAACCAATACCATCTGCTTTCTTTCAGTTTCTTAATAGAGAAACACTTCTAAACTATCATCCTGAAATGTACCATGGATAAAAATGTACCACTTCCTGTGGCCCTACCGATAAGCTTATGAAATGTAGACCTGGGATAGTAAGTGTAATTCTTCTAGTGTGAGATATGACCCAGTAACCTGTTGGGAGAGTTGAAAGATTGAAAGTGAAGGGGAATTTGGATTGGTTGAATAAATATGTTTTTGGGAATACCAGTTGAGACAACAGATTGGGTTCACTGAGCTGTTAGAGGCTACAGGAAAGGATTTTGGATGATGTTTGTGAATAGCAGGAAAGGAAGAAAAGTAACTCAGGGAGACCAACTGGTGGTCAGTAAGAGGAAAAAAAGTTTTGTTGGGAGCCCAGGAAGCAAGCAGCTAATGGGGCTGCAGAAGACATGGTCAAGATCAACTTAGCCCTGAACTGAAATGGGACCCCAGACCATCAATGGAACATTGAGAAATCCCAAAGTGGAAGGAAATGAAAGGATTTAGCTCATTCCCTGTGAGAGCACTAAGGAGTCAGTCTTTCCTGGTGGCTCAGGCGGTAAAGAATATTCCTGTGATGCAGGAGACCTGGGTTTGTTCCCTGGGTCAGGAGGATCCCCTGGAAAAGGGAATGGCAACCCACTCCAGTATTCTTACCTGGAGAATCCCATGGACAGAAGAGCCTGGAGGGCTAAAGACCATGGAGTCACAAAGAATCAGACACAACCGAGTGACTAACACACACATAGTCACTTAAGTTATTGCAACTTACAATGAATTACGCTATCACGAAACAAATGACGAGGATGTGTTCCATGAACTTCTCTTCTTGAATATAGCTCTACCAGAAGTAGTTTTATTTCAAATGGGTGAATCTGGTTAGTGACACTCCCAGTGTGTTCCAAAGATATGTAAAATCAGATTTTGCACCATATATTTCCTTAAACCCAGGTCCTAAACTTTTATGCTATTCTATGTTGACATTTAAAGTATTTAAATTTGAAGAGCCTCCATATACTACCGAAAGCACAGCTTTATGCTCAAAATTGCAGCCTGTGAAAATATATGCCCCATAGAAGTAGGGCACTTAGAACTGCTTAATATTTCAATTGCATAAAATGCCTGTAAACATTTTACAATTATAGACTAGTAGAAGGCAATGGCAACCCACTCCAGTACTCTTGCCTGGAAAATCCCATTGAGGGAGGAGCCTGGTGGGCTGCAGTCCATGGGGTCGCTAAGAATCGGATATGACTGAGCGTCTTCACTTTCACTTTTCACTTTCATGCATTGGAGAAGGAAATGGCAACCCACTCCAGTGTTCTTGCCTGGAGAATCCCAGAGACAGGGGAGCCTCGTGGGCTGTCTATGGGGTCACACAGAGTCAGACACGACTGAAGAGACTTAGCAGCAGCAGAGGCAGAGGGCTTTAACAGGTACTTTCTTCTATTCTGATGGCTCAAGTTACTTCTCATAGCCCAAGGTTGAGCTGTAATATGTGGTTCTGTTGGTTGATGAATTCTCACTTCCCTTATTTCTGGGATTTGTGGACATCCTCTGGTGATTCTAACCCTCATCCTTCTCTCCCTCCTGGATTTCATGCCTAATTAACTGATATAAAAATGAATGCAGAGCTCACAGATTCTTAAACTGAAATAACACAAAGGTAAATGTGGCATGACTGAGTCTCTTCCAACTAGTCCTTGGGAATATAAATATTTCCCTTGAAAAAGAGGCCTGAAGTAAGGTTAAGACATGATTTGGGAGAGTTAAGAAATCTATTGGCCTCTCTCCCCTTTCTTTAAAGAGAAGCAAACAAATTATGGGCTAGCAACTGCTTTCAGGATTAAATCCAAAGTAATACACCCAGAGGAACACTATCAAGCACACGTTCTGACATGTTTTACCTACAGAGAGACAGTAGCATTACTATACAAAACCATTGCATAGTTTCTTTTATTTTTAAAAAATACTTTTGCCTAAAATTGACAGCCTTCTAATTTGGAGCCTTTATCAGTTATTATTCCAGTGACACTGGTTCTAGGCAAGATTTAAAATGTGTTTCTCAACTTTTGCTTCAATATACCTGAGGAATATAATATACTTAAAAATATCTACTCTCTAGTAAGCAGTGGAGGTGAGGTGTTAAGTGTAAGGAGTCTGAAAAATGTTACAGAAATTACTCATGCACCTACCCATTGTTTTAATAGTCACAGGGATCCAGGGCTTTTGAGAACCACTTGTGTGAACCACAAAATAATAATAATAATAATAATAATACTATCTGAAAAAGGCATTAGGGTTTCCAATATCTATTGAGTACTTGCCGTGTACTACGGTTTCTTTTATTAATCCCTCTCAGAATGTCACTAGAAAGGAACTCTGCCAAAGAATAAACAGAAGTTTGTTTACTCAACAAATATTTATTAAGCATCTGCTATTCACCAGGGACTTTTCTAGGTGTTGGATATACAGCAGTGAACAAAATAGATAAAGTATGTACTTTCAAAATCTTATATTAAGGGTTAATTTAGGGGCTCAGAAAAGTTACCTCAACCCAAATAAAGATGAAATTTGAGACCACTCCATGTTTCATGTATCATACAACACTCTTTCAGAGGCCCCTCATCACTGCATGCTCTTCTGAACAATCTGGTTTTCTTTGAGCAGCAATGTCAAGATAGTTTTTCACTTCAAGCTGATAGCAGCTACTATGTACTGGGACCTGGACACAAATACACAAGGGGCCTGCCTTAAGGAACTTATATCAAACAAATAAATCACACATATAGATATCTAATTGCTAACTATGTGGATCAGGAAGGTCCCCTGGAGAATGAAATGGCAACCCATTCCAGTATTTTCGCTTGGAAAATCCCATGGACAGACGAGCCTGACAGGCTGCAGTCCATGGGGTCACAAAGAATCAGACATGACTTAACAACAATAACAAACTGTGTTAAGTGCAGTGAAGAAATGTTGGCAATGTGCTATGTCATAGGATCATGGGGCCCTAGTTTAGATGAGAGAGGACCAGGAAAGGCTTTTCTGAGCAAGTGTCACTTAAGCTGAGCATTGATGGATAAGTAAGAGTTAAGGAGAGAAGCAGTATTCCAGACGGAGGGAATAACACAAAGGCCAGAGATCAGGAGAGAGTTTTGTGACTGTGAGGAACTGACAGACATCATTAAACAAAAGGGAGGGAAGAAGCTGGCTTAAGTAGCTAGGTAGGGGTCAGAACATATAGGGCCTTGTGGGCAGTAAGTATGTTGCATTTTCCCCTAAATAAAGAACAGTTTAAGATGCTGATGTTTACAGGATGGATTTCAAGGAAGTCTAGAAGTACAATCCTAAAGACAAATTGAGTGGTTCCTGTAACAATCTGAGTGAAAGAAGATTGTGGTTAGATTAAGGTGGCTAAAAAAAAAAAAAAAAATAGAGATAGAAGAGAAGTAGACAGATTCTCAATATTATCATATAAGAGACAGACTGAATAGAATATAGGTATTCTCCTGTACTAAAAAGCAGGGTGGAGGTGCCCTTTTCCAGGATGCAGGAGGTTGAGCCAAGAACAGACAGAAGTGAAGAAGGAGATCAGAAGTTTTGTTTGAATAGGTAAATCTGAGATGCCCTTGAAACATTCACTTGAAGAGTCAAAGAAGTGTAGTTAGATAAATGAGGTTAGAGTTCAGAGTGGGGATTCCCAGGTGGTGCAGTGGTAAAGAATCTACCCGCCAAACCAGGAGACCTGCTGGGTTTGATCTTTGGGTCAGGAAAATCTCCTGGAGGAGGAAATGCAACCCATTCCAGTATTCTTGCCTGGGAAATCCCATGGGCAGAGGAACCTGGTAAGCTACAGTTCATGGTGTTGCAAAGAGTTGGACCAAACTGAATGATTAAACACAAATGCACATAGAGTTCAGAGTACAGGTCTGGGAGAAAGGGATATTTGGGAGTTGTCAGCACGTTT
>SJYC01135585.1:0-18713 GCA_006408675.1 Madoqua kirkii
ACTCCAGTACTCTTGCCTGGAGAATTCCATGGACTGAGGAGCCTTGTGGGCTACAGTCCATGGAGTGGCAAAGAGTCAGACACGACTGAGTGAGTTTACTTTCAGTGAGTACAGAGTCACTCAGGCCAGTATGTTGCTACTTAGTTTAGGGGGTAGGAGAGATTGAAATTTTTTTGTCAAGTGAAATTTTGAATTACTCTTAACTATTAATTTTGCTTTTCAGAGAGCTAAAACCAAAAATTAGAGTGATTGAGATACAAAGATACTAAAAAAATATTATCCACTTGATTGACAAAGGCAGAATGAGATTAGGTATTTCTTAAATTTGCTTCCAATCTGGAGACTCTCTTAACTACTAGTTCTTTTTATTAATAAGTTGTATTCTATTTCTGATTTAGAAATAATATTGCCATTTTGTTAAAAATATGTTAAACATTGTATACCTATTTATTATCTCTTAATCTCATATAAATTATGCAAATTTTCAATATACAGCTGAAAAACTGAGGCTAGTAGGTGACAGAGGAAAGATTCTTGGTCTGTCTAACTTCAAAACTTATGCCATTTTACTGCATTTCAATATAAAACACTTCTCTGTATCTGACCAATATATGAGCATTGATGGAAATATGTTAGTTTTAGCATGACCACTGAATACCAGTGTGACCTCAAGTAAGCCACACACCATATCTGGGCCTCAGTCTTCTGGTAACGGAGTTGGACCAGTTGATATGGAAGATTATTTTTCCAGATCTCATAATCTCTAATTCTGTGGCATCTCTTTTTAGAACTTCATGATATCAAAAATCTT
Source organism: Madoqua kirkii (assembly GCA_006408675.1). NCBI lineage: Eukaryota > Metazoa > Chordata > Mammalia > Artiodactyla > Bovidae > Madoqua > Madoqua kirkii. The sequence continues at coordinate 812 of SJYC01135585.1, forward strand.
GTACTTATCTAAAAATTTTCCTGAAAGAATTTAAATGCGTGCTGCAAAGAGTATGAGTTTTGGAGTTAGGTCAGAATTAGAATCATTTCTGTGATCTTGGGAAAGTTGCTTAGCTGCACTGAACCAAAATTTTCTTATATATAAAATGAAGTTAGTCCCATTTGTCTTGCATAGTGGCTATGTTGATTGAGAAAAATGTTTGAAGTTGAAGCATACTATCTGGTATACAGAAAGTGCTTAATAAGTGGTGATTCTTTTTCCTCACCCCAAGGAATTCCCTTTCTCTATAGAAAAACATGTTCAAATGTGGATTCCATTCAGTGCTAATTAGAACAAAAATTTACAAAAATACTTTTTCCCCTAAGTCATTGTGTAGTTTTTTCTCACACAACAAAACCGTGAGAAATAAAAGTCACATGTTAAAAGGAAAACAATTTTAAAAATCTTCTAAGATTTAAACTTCTATCCTTTTTTTTTCCAAAATAAGTTAGTTTACCTGTTAAAACAAAGTTTCCATGCCATAAATCCTCAATATGTATAAATAAATTCCTCAGTGGTTGTCACTTATTTAAAAATGTTGTGTTGATTTACTAAGTAAGAAAATTGTTAAATGCTCATTCAAGCAATATTCTCCATCAACTTCCTTATCAGAGAATCATAACATTTAAAATGAAAGTAGTTCATAAACCACCTTAAAATGTTTAACCCATGGTACTTAGACCCAGAATAAAACTTTAAATTGGTACCAGAGGTTAAGGATTTGTTTCAGTCTTTTCAGTTCACTGCCTTTATTTATTTTTTTTTCTGTGCATACATATTTCTAGTAAGCTTTGTAGTTATAACTATAACAAGTGACACGTAATGGACCCCAAATCACTACACTGTGAAATATGCACAGAAAAAAAGGACAAATGAAGATATCAAGGTCTGTTTTATTTTGCGATGAACTGTAAAATGCCACCCTTGTCCAACAGAAGATCACTGATTCCGAACAGGGCTCACTGACTGCTAAGTTGTGGGTAGTGTTTCACTTTCGGCAAGTGTTAATATCCGAGTTTATCCAGGCATAATGACCTCACTATTTGTGACACATTGTTGAATTTTCTGGTTCTTTTAACTTATTTAGACCTTTCTCCCCCCTCTCTATTCATTGGAAGACTGGAATGATCCTGAGCCAAGCAATAACTCAAAGCTGTCTAGCTATTGGTCATCCAATCGAGTCAAGACTACTGATGGAGCATCACTACAAGGATACAAATTAATCCTACAGAAAAGGTAATGTTTATTAGCTATGTACCTGAAAAAAAGAAATGTTAATTTCAAGATTCCAGAGCATTCAAATGCTCATGCTTCCTGGCTTAGATGGAATATTCATTATGTTTTAATTTATGTTCAAAATATCAATATTAATTTTTCTAAAATAAGCTTGAAAATATATGCCACTTAATTAGAGTGTCTCTTAGATATTTTTTAAAACTGAAAAGTTGCCTTCAGTATACATCTGTTGTAGACAAGCTGCTGCTTTACTCTGTAATTATTGGAACTCATTTCTTTGTATCCATTTTGGTTATTAATTTAAGCATTTAATGTGTTATTTGTATTCCTAACCTTTTCTCCATTTCTGAATATGGAATATTGAACAATGAAGGAAAAATTGAGGAGACAAAAAAATTCTGGCTAGTAAGGCTCCAAAAGTGTCATTCTTGTTTGTTTTTTCTGACTTGGAGGATAAAATTAAAAATAGATTTAGAAGGAAAAATTAGCAATAATGAAGAAAAGTGATTTATCTCCAACCACTTGGAAATATTGTTTCCTAAATCTGTTTTCTATTTCATTTGTCTTTTGATTTTACCTAGTGTTGATAAAAACAAGTCCTATTGTATTTCAAGACTTAGAAAGCTATTAGCCAACTACTATGGCTAGATAGACAATTAGGATGTGCTTAGGGCTAAAGCCAGAACTAGGACATTTAGGCACCAGAGAAAGGTTGGCTCAGCCACAAATATAGAAGGGAAATTTTCTCTAACATGCAAAGCATACTGTCCAACAGGTATTAGAATATTACATAGTGGTTTAAGAACATGATCTACAGAGTCAGATTTTGAGGTATAAATCCTAGCTGTAACACTTACTCTAACAACAACAACAACAACAACAAAAATTCTGAGCCAGACAGTATTTTAATTCATTTATACTGTATTTTTACATTTAAACTTAACAACACTCAATAAGGTGGGTACATTACTATCCTTACAGGTGGGAGACTGAAATACAGAGTTTAATCACTTACTCAAGATTGTATCTAAGTGATTGGGGAGGAATGCAAAGTCAAGCAACTGTAATCTATAACTCACTCTTAGCCACAAAACAATTAGTCTGTAAGTCAAAATCCAATCATACAATTGCCAGTGAGTACCAAGTATGGTAGTAGATACCTCAGAGAATGAGTAGGATACATTAATTGAAACACTCAGGCAGAAGGAAGAGAGGGACAGTAGCTTGCTATCACACAAACTGGCCAGTGTGGGTAGAGTCCTAAGCACATAGTTCCCAAGGAGAAGCAAACAAACCCAAAGAAAGTCCCAGGCTAATGCGGTGCTATACATGGAGTAGCTAACAAGTTTTCTAGAGCAGAATCAATGCTGTAAACTGGAAACTCACAAAGCATCAAGTTGCAATAATAACAAGTGTAAACCATGGGACATGGAGCCAGAGATGCTTCAGCTCACTTAGTCCAGGGTTATAATAAAGAGAAGAATCAGTCAATTGTAACTGAACAAGAAATGATACAGATTATAGAATTAATACACAGGTCATTAAAACAGTTGTTATCATTGTATTCCATATATTCAGGTAGCTAGAGGAAAGGTTGAACATGTTAATAGAGACACAGAACATATAAAAAGACTCAAATCAAATTTTTAGATATGAAAACTTCAATGTATGACTTCAAAAATATGCTGAATTTGTCTAATAGCAGATTCGACATTGTGGAAGAAAATTTTAGTGAACTTAGATACCAAAAGAAACTATTCATAGTGAAAACCAGAGAGGAAAAAATATGGATCAAAGAAAAATGAACAGAGCACTGTTGGTTGTGAAAAAGCTTCAGATGGCCCAATCTCAGAATAATTAGAGTCTCTGAAGGGAAGAGCAGGGAACAGAAAAATATTGGGAAAAAATGATGTCTTCTGAAAATATAGGACAAAAAATTTCAAAATTTTGTGAAAACTACAACCACACATCCAAGAAGTTAAACATTTTTAAGCATAAGAAACACTAAGAAAAGAAACCAAGAAAAATCATAATCAAATTCCTTAAAATTAGTGATAAAGAGAAAAATCTTAAGAGTACACAGAAAAGGCATACATATTACGTACAAAAAGAATAAAGATAAGAATGACAGCAGATTTCTTGTTGATAACAATAAGAGTGAGAAGAAAGTGGAAGAATATTTTTAAAAGCTTAAAGAACAAAAACCCCAACCTATCAATATTTTTTCCTCTCTGGACAAAATTTTGTGAAAACTACAACCACACATCCAAGAAGTTAAACATATTTTAAGCATAAGAAACACTAAGAAAAGAAACCAAGAAAAATCATAATCAAATTCCTTAAAATTAGTGATAAAGAGAAAAATCTTAAGAGTACACAGAAAAGGCATACATATTACGTACAAAAAGAATAAAGATAAGAATGACAGCAGATTTCTTGTTGATAACAATAAGAGTGAGAAGAAAGTGGAAGAATATTTTTAAAAGCTTAAAGAACAAAAACCCCAACCTATCAATATAGAAGTCATTTCCCAATGAAAATATTAATATCTTTTAAATATTAAGGCAAAATAAAAAATTCAGGTGTCAGTCAGAAACTGAAAGAATTTATCACCAGCAGACCTAGAGAACAAACATTGTTTAAAGAATTCTTTCAAGCTAAAGAATATTGGTATCAGATGAAAATGAAGAACACTAGGAATAATAACCACATAGACAGAAATGGCAACCCACTCCAGTACTCTCGCCTGGAGAATCCAATGGATGGAAGAGCCTGATGGGCTACAGTCCATGGGGTCGCAGAGTCAGACACGACTGAGTGAGCTCACTTCTTCTTCACTTCTAGACAATATAATAGAGATCTCATTTCTTATTTAAGTCTCTTTAAAGTATAATTTTTTGTTTAAAGCAAAAAATAGTAATATATTATGGAGAGAAAAATATGTAGATGCAAAATATATGAAGTTAACAGTACAAATACCAATAGGAGGAATGGAAGAAAGATTCTCATACTGTATTTGTCAAGTGGTATGATATCCGGTGGCTCAGCAGTAAGAATCCACCTGCAGTGCAGGAGATGAAGGTTCAGTCTCTGGGTCAGGAAGATCCTCTAGAAAAAGAAATGGCAACCCACTGCAAAATTCTTGCCTGGGAAATCCCATGGACAGAGGAGCCTGGCAGGCTATAGTTCATGGATCACAAAAGAGTCAAACATGACTTAGCAACTAAATGACAACAATAATATCAACTGAAAGTAGACTGAAAAGTTAAGGATGTCCTATAAGTTAAACAGTATCCTATTTCAATAGTGAATAGAACATGTGAGGAGGAAACTGTGAGGATACAGAAGACTGGAACAGCACTGTCAATCAACTTGACCTAATTGATATTTATAGAAGCACATACCCAAGAACAGCAGAAGACATATGCATTTAAAAGAACAGGATATTAAATCAAGTGGAATATATTCTAGCGATAAAACAAGTTTCAATACATTTAACAGAATTTAAATATTATAAAAAAGATTCTCTGACCATAATAGAATTATACTAGAAATCAGGTAGATTTCACAACAAGGTACTACTGTATAGCACAGGGAACTTTATTTAATATCCTGTGATAAGTCATAATAGAAAAGAATATTAAGAAAGTATATGTGTATGTATAACTGAATCACTTTGCTGTACATCAGAAGTTAACATAACACTGTAAATCAACCTACTTAAGTTAAAAAAAAAAATAGCAGATAGCTTTCTGGAAAACCTTCAAGTATCTGGACATAAGTAACACATTTCTAAATGACCCAAGAACCAAAGAAGAAATCAAAATGGAAATTAGCAAGTATTTTTAAACTGAATGAAAATAAAAATACACATATTAAAAACTGTGGGATGCTGCCCAAGAAGTTCTTAGATGGAAATTTATGTAAATACCTATATAAGGAAAGAAGTGAAAGTGAAAGTTGCTCAGTTGTGTCCAACACTTTGTGACCCATGGAGTATAGAGTCCATGGAATTCTCCAGGCCAGAATACTGGAGTGGGTAAGCCTTTCCCTTCTCCAGCAGATCTTCCCAACTCAGGAATCAAACCAGGGTCTCCTGCATTACAGGCAGATTCTTTACCAACTGAGCTAAGAAGAAAGATAGCAAATCAGTGACCTCAGCTTCCATTTTGAGAAGCTACAGTAAGAAGAGCAAATCAAACTCAAAGTAATCAGAAGACAGAAAATAATAAAAGTTAGAGTAGAAATCAATGAAATAAAAAAGAGGAAAAAAAGAGAAAAATCAACAAAATCAAAAGCTGGTTTTTTTATTCAAAGATCAAGGAAACTGATAAACCTCTAGCCAGACTGCTTAGGAAATTAAGGAATTTCCTTAATTTGGGCACAAATTACCAATATCAGGGATGAGAGAGGTGATATCACAGTTATTAAAGAGATAATGGAATATTTTGAAAAAAAAAAAGTGAAGTCACTCAATCATGTCTGACTCTTTGTGACCCCATGGACTGTAGCCTCCCAGGCTCCTCCATCCGTGGGATTTTCCAGGCAAGAGTACTGGAGTGAGTTGCCATTTCCTTCTTCAGGGAACCTTCCTGACTCAGGGATTGAACTTGGGTCTCCCGCATTGCAGGCGGACGCTTTACCCTCTAAGCCACCAGGGAAAGGAGATGATTAAAGACTAATTTCTTCAAGGGCACAAATTGCCAATGCCTACTCAAGAAGAAATAGGTAAGCTAAATAGTCCTGGATCTCTTAAAGAAATTAATTTTTAGTTAAAAACTTTCCTACAAAGAGAACCTCAGAGTCAGATGATTTCACTAGCTTCACGTGGGAATTCTTTCAAATAAAGCCAAGTCTCCATTTCCTTACATAGAAAATAGAAGAGGGAATACTTCCTAGCTAATTCTATGAGGCCAATATTATTCTGAAAGCAGAAATCAGAGGGACATTACAGGAAAAGAAAATCATAGACCAATATCCCTTGTGAACATAAATGCAAAAAGTTCTTAACATTTTAACAAGTTGAATACAATAAAACAGACAATATATCATGACCAAGCAGTGTTTATCCCAGGAGAATGAAGTTGAAAATCAATCAGTGTAAATCACTCAATTGGCAGACTGAAGAGGAAAAAATCACAAACATCAAATTGATACAGGAAAAGTTTTGAACAAAGGTCAGAATCCCTTCCTAATAGAAGGGAACTGTGTCAATATGACAAAGGGCATCTATAAAAAACACAGCTGACATATTTAATGATGAAAGACTAGTGCTTCCTCTTAAAGTAAAAAAAAAAGCAAGATTGTCCACTCTCACCTATTCAGCATTGCATAGAAAACAATAGCCAGTATAATAAGAAAGGGAAAAGAAAGAAAAGACATCTAGATATGAATTGAAGAAGTAAGTTAGGTTCAATTCAGTCGCTCAGTCGTGTCCGACTCTTTGCGGCCCCATGAACCACAGCATGCCAGGCTCAATGTCCATCACCAGCTCCTGGAGTCCACCCAAACCCATGTCCATTGTGTCGGTGAGGCCATCCAACTACCTCATCCTCTGTCATCCCCCTCTCCTCCTGCCCTCAATCTTTCCCAGCATCAGGGTCTTTTCAGATGAGTCAGCTCTCTGCATCAAGTGGCCAAAATATTGGAGTTTCAGCTTCAGCATCAGTCCCTCCAATGAACACCCAGGACTAATCTCCTTCAGGATGGACTGGTTGGATCTCCTTGCAGTCCAAGGGACTCTCAAGAGTCTTCTCCAACACCACATTTCAAAAGCATCAATTACTTGGCACGCAGCTTTCTTTATAGTCCAACTCTCACATCCATACATGACCACTGGAAAAACCATAGCCTTGATTAGATGGATCTTTGTTGGCAAAGTAATGTCTCTGCTTTTCAATATGCTATCTAGGTTGGCCATGACTTTCCTTCCAAGGAGCAAGTGTCTTAATTTCATGGCTGCAATCACCATCTGCAGTGATTTTGGAGCCCAGAAAAATAAAGTCAGCCACTGTTTCCACTGTTTCCCCATCTATTTCCCATGAAGTGATAGGACTGGATGCCATGATCTTAGTTTTCTGAATGTTGAGCTTTAAGCCAACTTTTTCACACTCTTCTTTCACTTTTAGCAAGAGACTCTTCAGTTCTTCTTCACTTTCTGCCATATGCATGGTGTCATCTGCATATCTGAGGTTATTGATATTTCTCCCAGCAATCTTGGTTCCAGCTTGTGCTTCCTCCAGCCCAGCATTTCTCATGATGTATTCTGCATATAAGTTAAATAAGCAGGATGACAATATACAGCCGTGACGTACTCCTTTTCCTATTTGGAACCAGTCTGTTGTTCCATGTCCAGTTATAACTGCTGCTTCCTGACCTGTATACAGATTTCTCAAGAGACATGTCAGGTGGTCTGGTATTTCCATCTCTTCTGACTTTAATTTCAAATGGTATGATTATCTATGTAGAAAATCATATGAAAACTGCAAACAATTTCTACAACTAATAAATGAGTTTAGCAAGTTTGAGAGCTCGAGATCAATATACATACATACATATATATATATATATATACACACACATATATACATATATAAACAATATATATGTGTGTATACATATATATATATTATTTGTATTCCTGTACACTAAGAGCAAGCCACTTTAGAAGCTAAAGTTTTAAAATGCCAATTATAGTAACATCAAAAGTATGACATACTTCAATATGAATCAGATAAAATATGTACAAGACTTGTGTACTGAAAGCTACAAAACATTGCTGAGTAAGAGTAAAGAAGACCTAAATAGATGCAGGGATATACTGTATCCATGGATTGAAAGACTCTGTATGGTTATGATGTCCATTCTCCTCAGATTGACCTATAGATTTAATGCAATCTCAATAGAAATCCCAGAAAGTTTCTTTTATAAAAGCTATCAAGGTAATTTTAAAATCCATATAGAATTGCAAAAGATCTAGAATAGGCAAAACAACTTGAAAAAGAACAAAATTACCTGATCTCAAGACTTACTGTAAAATAAAAGTAATAAAAAAAATAAAATAGCAGTAATGAAAAACAGCACGTTATTGGCACCAAAGTAGACAATTGGATCAATAGAACAGGATAGAACATCCAGAAATGGATCCACACATATACAGTCAATTGACTTTTGATGAAATTGCAAGAGAAAATCAGTGGAAAAAGGATTTTCTTTGTTTGACTAATGGTGATGGAACAATTGGATATCAATATATAAAAAACTGATTCATATGTAATACAATAAACAGTAGTTAGCTCAAAATGTATTATAGACTTAAATGTAAAAACTAAAATTGAATACTTTAGACAAAAGCAGAGGAGAAAATATTTATGATCTTGTATATTAGCCAAACTTTCTTACATATGATGTCAAAAACATGATCCACAAAAATATAAATTGATAAATTGGCCTTCATTAAAATTAAGACTTTCTGCTCTTTGAAAGACATTGTTAAGAGAATGACAAGACAAGTGACACACAAGGAGAAATATCTTCAAATAATAGATATTTGCAAAATACATACAACTCAAGAAAAAATGGGCAGGTCAATTATTTGGACAAATACTATAACAAGGGAGATATATAGTTGGCATGTGCTAATCATTCAATCAGTTTAGTTCAGTTGCTCAGTCATGTCTGACTGTGCGACCCCATGGACTGCAGCACGCCAGGCCTCCTTGTCCATCACCAACTCCCAGAGTTTACTCAAACTCATGTCCATTGAGTCGGTGATGCCATCCAACCATCTCATCCTCTGTCATCCCCTTCTCCTCCTGCCTTCAATCGTTTCCAGCATCAGGGTCTTTTCCACTGAGTCAGTACTTTGCATCAGGTGGCCAAAGTTTTGGAGTTTCAGCTTCAGTATCAGTCCTTCCCATGAATATTCAGGACTGATTTCCTTTAGGAAGAACTGGTTGGACCTCCTTGCAGTCCAAGGTTCTCTCAAGTGTCTTCTCCAACACCACAGTTCAAAAGCATCAATCCTTCCGTGCTCAGCTTTCTTTATGGTCAAGTCTCACATCCATACATAACCACTGGAGAAACAATAGCTTTTACTAGATGGACCTTTGTTGGCAAAGTAATGTCTCTGCTTTATAATATGCCATTTAGTTGGTATTAATTTTTCTTCCAAGGAGAAAACATCTTTTAATTTCATGGCTGCAGTCACCATCTACAGTGATTTTGGATCCCCCTCAAAATAAAGTCTGTAACTGTTTCCACTGTTTCCCCATCTATTTGCCATGAATTTTTGGGACCAGATGCCATGATCTTAGTTTTCTGAATGTTGAGTTTTAAGCCAATTTTTTCACTCTCCTCTTTCACTTTCATCAAGATTTCATCTTCGCTTTCTGCCATAAGGGTGGTGTCATCTGCATATCTGAGGTTATTGATATTTTTCTTAGCAATCTTGATTCCAGTTTGTGCTTCATCCAGCCCAGCGTTCCTCATGATATACTCTCCATATTATAAGTTAAGTAAGCAGAGTGACAATATACAGCCTTGATGCTGAATATTAGGGGAATATAAAATACAACTAAAATTAAGTAACACCACATATGTAGTAGAAGGTCCAGTGTTTAAAATGTGACCATATTGAATGCTGGTGAGAATGTGGAACAACTGGAACCCTCATAGTTGGTACATGGTTTCTACATATTTGGTAGAAATACCAATGCTTCAAAACTTTGAAAAATAATTGATACTCTCCTAAAATATACACATATATATATATTTACAAAATCACTGCAGATTGTGACTGCAGCCATAAAATTAGAAGACGTTGCTTCTTGGAAAAGCTATGACAAACCTAGATAGCATATTAAAAAGCAGAGACATCACTTTGCTGACCAAGGTCTGTATATTCAAAACTATGGTCTTTCCAGCAGTCATGTATGGATGTGAGAGTTGGACCATAAAGAAGGTTGAGCACCAAAGAATTGATGCTTTCAAACTGTGATGCTAGAGAAAACTCCTGCTGGTCCCTAGGCCAGCAAGGAGATCAAACCAATCCTAAAGGAAATCAATCCTGAATACTCACTGAAAGGAGTGATGCTAAAGCTGAAGCTCCAATACTTAGCTGAGCATTGGAAAAGACCCTGATGCTGGGAAGGACTGAAGGCAAATGGAGAAGAGGGCGGCAGAGGATGAGATGGTAGGATGGCATCACTGATTCAACAAACGTGAACTTGGGCAAACTCCAGGAGATGATGAGGGGCAGGAGGCCTGGTAATGCTGCAGTCCAGGGGGTCACAAAGAGTCAGACATGACTTAGCAACTGAACAACAACAAATACATACATATATGTACACACAAACACACACATATGTGTATGTATTTATATTTATATACAGGTAGGTATATACATACCTGTAGTTTATTGCCCATCCTCTCCTCTATTATTCAAGGAATATGAAAGTCCTTATGCAGACTTGTACATAAATGTTTATAGCAGCTTTATTTCTAAAGCCAAAAGTAAAAACTGGAAACAACCAAAATGTCCATCCATAGGTGAACAGATAAATAAATTATAGTGTATCTATATAGAAAATACTATAATGAAGTTGCTCAGTTGTGTCTGACTCTTTGCAACCCCATGGACTGAAGCCTACCAGGCTCTTCTGTCCATGGGATTTTCTAGGCAATAGTACTGGAGTGGATTGCCATTTCCTTCTCCAGGGGATCTTCCCAACCCAGGGATTGAACCTGGGTCTCCTGCATTGCAGACAGATGCTTTACCGTCTGAGCCACCAGGGAAGTCCTATAGAAAATACTAGTTAACAGTAAAAAGTTACTAACTCTTGATTCACACAACAATATGGATGAATCTCAAAACAATTATACTGAGGAGAAGAAACAAACCCATTAAGGGTATGTATTGTTTGATTACATTTGCATAAAATTTTAGACAGTCCCAAGAATTGATGCTTTTGAACTGTGGTGTTGAAGAAGACTCTTGAGAGTCCCTTGAACTGCAAGGAGATCCAACCAGTCTATTCTGAAGGAGATCAACCCTGGGATTTCTTTGGAAGGAATGATGCTAATGCTGAAACTCCAGTACTTTGGCCACCTCATGTGAAGAGTTGACTCATTGGAAAAGACTTTGATGCTGGGAGGGATTAGGGGCAGGAGAAGAAGGGGATGACAGAGAATGAGATGGCTGAATGGCATCACTGACCCGATGGAAGCGAGTCTGAGTGAACTCCGGGAGTTGGTGATAGACAGGGAGGCCTGGCGTGCTGCGATTCATGGGGTCACAGAGTTGGACATGACTGAGCGACTGAACTGAACTGAACTGAACTAGTCTAGATGCAGATGGTGACTGTAGCCATGAAGTTAAGACACTTGTTCCTCGGAAGTAAAGCAATGACAAACCTAGACAGTATATTAAAAAGAAGAAGCATTACTTTGCCAACAAAGTCCCCTATAGTCAAAACTATGGTTTTTCTAGTAGAAAGGTATGGATGAGGGTTGGACCATGAAGAAGATTGAGGCCGAAGAATTGATGCTTTTGAACTGTGGTGTTGGAGAAGACTCCTGGGAGTCCCTTGGACTGCAAGGAGATCCAACCAGTCCATCCTAAAGGAAATCAGTCCTGAATATTCATTGAAAGAACTGATGCTGCAGCTGAAGCTCCAATATCTTGGCCACCAGATGTGAAGAGCTGACTCATTAGAAAAGACCCTAATGCTGGGAAAGATTGAAGGCAGGAGGAGAAGGGGACGATAGAGGATGAGATGGCTGCATGGCATCACTGACTCAATGAACATGAGTTTGAGCAAGCTCCAGGCATTGGTGAAGGACAGGGAAGTCTGGCATGCTGCAGTGCATGGGGCTGCAGAGTCAGACATAACTGAGCTACTGAACAACAGCAACTAATCTAGGAAGATCAGTGTTTGTCTGGAGATAGGAGGGTAGGAAGGGACAGGAGGGCATGATTACAAAAGAGCACATAGAAACTTTGGGGGTGGTTTTTGAGGGGTGAGAGATCTGGATATATGTTCATTATGTTGGTGGTTGTGATGCTTTAAAATGTGTACACATGTTTCAAAACTTAGCAAATTTTATACTTTAAATATGTACCTATCAGTTGTATAGTGTTTTATAATACTTTCAGTTATTTCCCATTAAAGTTGTTTTTAGTAATTACAAAAGGAGAAAAGAAAAAACCTAAGGAAAAATCCAAAAGTTAAAATGATGAGTAGGGAATGACTAAGTGGTTATTTTAGAAGGAAATGGTGAAGGAAGACCACTCAGTGTGATCCATGGTCGAGGTTCAAAGGGCAGGTGTGTGGAAAGGCCACATGCAGCTTGATGAGCGTGCTCTTCATGCCCAGGGCTCTCCCTGGACTCACTGCATCCTGAAGCTAGTGCTGACCTGGTCCTGAGATTACTTCCTACTCTGGCTGGATTACTGTGGAATTGGGTGGGATTAAAGCTTAAACTCAATGTTCTTATTGCCTATAGTGAAGAGAACTTGGGAATGGAAAAGGATGATAATTAAAAACAAAGCATAACTGTTGTAAGTTATGAAACATCTGTATTTACAAGAAAAGATTTGGTTTAATTTAGAAAGGAAGGAAAGAGATCAAGGAAGAGAAGGAGGAATTTAGGATAGGCAGGAGAAAAAGGAGGCTCTCTATACAGATGAGGATTTTTGCCTTTGTATTGATGCAGCTTGCCTTTGACGAGAAACAAAATCTATTGTGAGGCTACATTTTATAAGGACCAGGAGTTTTAGAACTCACTTGCCTCTAGATAAGTTTATCTTTGCCAGAGCATCTGAAATGCTTGTGTTTTATTACTTTAAAAATATAACCATATTTCATTATATAACAATAAATATCCTCATGTGGCAGCAACTTTTAGTGATAAAAATTTTTCCTCTTCTCCTAAGTCGTATTGATATTATGTGATTTTAGCAGAGCTGTGAATTAAGACATTGCCTTTTATGTGCTAAAAATAATAGAACCAGCACTTAAGATAGCAACCTGACAACTCACAAAGAACATCATAAACATATCATGCCTCATTAGTTCAGTTATGTCTCATTTGGTGTCACTCATCTTATTTTTATTCAATACAGTAAGTGCTTGCACTTGTTTGTCTTTTAACAATTATCTGTGGTGTGTATAAGACCATGAGGGGATGAAAGACAAGCCAACAATGTCATTTATCAATTGATCTCAAAACCAGAAAAACATAAAAATCATAAACCAAAAAATAAAAAATGTTTCTTTCTAAAAGATATTTGGGGCATCAATTAAACAAACCAATTGAATCAAAGACTTTTTTTTAACACCATCATTTAATCTGGATTTCACTTCAATTTTTATTTTTTATTTTTTAAAATACTTTATTCTACTTTACAATACTATATTGATTTTGTCATACATTGACATGAATCAGCCACAGGTGTACACAATCTCCCAATGCCGAAGCCCCCTCCCACCTCCCACCCCACACCATCTCCCCGGATCATCCCATACAACAGCCCCAAGCATCCTGCCTCCTGCATCCAACATAGACTGGTGCTTCATTTCTTATATGATAGTATACATGTTTCAGTGCCATTCTCCCAAATCATCCCACCCTCTCCATCTCCCGCAGAGTCCAAAAGTCTGTTCTGTACCTCTGTGTCTCTTATGTTTTCTCACTTACAGGGTCATCATTACTATCTTTATAAATTCCATTTATATGTGTCAGTACACTGTACTGGTGTTTTTCTTTCTGGCTTACTTCACTCTGTATAATCAGCTCCAGTTTCATCCATCTCATTAGAACTGAGTCAAATTTATTCTTTTTAAGGGCTGAGTAATACTCCATCGTGTATATGTACCACAGCTTTCTTATCCATTCATCTGCTGATGGACATCTAGGTTGTTTCCATGTCCTGGCTATTATAAACAATGCTGCAATGAACATTGGGGTACATGTGTCTCTTTCAATTCTGGTTTCCTTGGTGTGTATGCCCAGCAGTGGGATTGCTGGGTCATAAGGCAGTTCTATTTGCAATTTTTTAAGGAATCTCCACACTGTTTTCCATAATGGCTTTACTAGTTTGCATTCCCACCAACAGTGTAAAAGGGTTCCCTTTTCTCTACATCCTCTCCAGCATTCCATTCACCATTACAACGAAAAGAATAAAATACTTAGTAATATACCTACCTAGAGAAACTAAAGACCTATATATCGAAAACTATAAAACACTGATGAAAGAAATCAAAGAGGACACTAATAGATGGAGAAATATACCATGTTCATGGGTCGGAAGAGTCAATATAGTGAAAATGAGTATACTACCCAAAGCAATCTATAGATTCAGTGCAATCCCTATCAAGCTACCAGCAGTATTTTTCACAGAACTAGAACAAATAATCTCAAGATTTGTATGGAAATACAAAAAAACCTCGAATAGCAAAAGCAATCTTGAGAAAGAAAAATGGAACTGGAGGAATCAACTTGCCTGACTTCAGGCTCTACTACAAAGCCACAGTCATTAAGACAGTATGGTACTGGCACAAAGACAGAAATATAGATCAATGGAACAAAATAGAAAGCCCAGAGATAAATCAAGAAAAATGGAACTGGAGGAATCAACTTGCCTGACTTCAGGCTCTACTACAAAGCCACAGTCATTAAGACAGTATGGTACTGGCACAAAGACAGAAATATAGATCAATGGAACAAAATAGAAAGCCCAGAGATAAATCCACACACATATGGACACCTTATCTTCGACAAAGGAGGCAAAAACACTTCAATATTTAAAGAACGTGGATATAGGATCTGGCCTGTACTGTTAAATTCATAAACTTAAAGCAATATGCACACATAGATACAGACACATATATATACATCCATTTACACACAGAGGTTAGATTATACATAGAGGTTAGATTATGCACAGTAAAAACTGGGGAGCTATAGATTTTGTTTGATTTGCACATTATTCTAGTATTTGTAATTAGTTATTAGCTTATAGGGAGCAGGCAGTGGCACCCTACTCCAGTCCTCTTGCCTGGAAAATCCCATGGACAGAGGAACTTGGTAGGCTGTAGTCCATGAGGTCGCTAAGAGTCGGACACAACTGAGCAACTTCCCTTTCAATTTTCACTTTCAGGCATTGGAGAAGGAAATGGCAGCCCACTCCAGTGTTCTTGCCTGGAGAATCCCAGGGACGGGAGAGCCTGGTGGGCTGCCGTCTATGGGGTCGCACAGAGTCGGACACGACTGAGGCGACTTAGCAGCAGCAGCAGCAGCAGCAGCAGCAGCAGCATTAGCTTATAGAAATAGGGAGATTTCATGCAAAAAATTACTGGCCTGTATTGAAAAAATCAGAATGGGCAACACTGACACCATTATTCCTCTCATGACACCATTATTTCCCCTCTGGATGGCACATATACCCTCCAGTTTGCTGTATTCTTCACAATTCCCAATAGCAGCCCTCACATTTAGTTCTAGCCAGGTTCATTTATTTTGTTATCAGTCTTTAATTATCAGAACGCTTCATATTTCTCATATCTCTGCTTTCCTCTCATATTCTAATTTCATTTTCTTTTCATACTGTCTTGTTCTTCTTTACCCAAATTTGACATTTAAGGCTTAACCTTGCCTACTCTTTCTAACCCGTATCCCATTTATTTAATCACCAACTCAGTTCTTCTGTTATAACACTTCAAGTACATGGTCCTTTCTTTCCTTGGCTCTCATCACTCTAGTTCAATGTTTTCCAAACTCTGGTCCATAAACCACACGCATCCAAATTCCCCAGAATTCTTGTGATTGGAATCATTTGTGATACCTAGTAATGTATATTTCTGGGAGTCCAGACCTTAAGAATCAAAATCTCTGAGGATAGGGGCCTGGAGACCTACATTATTAATGAGCACCCACGCCAACATGCCCAGAAAATTTTCACGTTTTCTTATATAATGTGGATGTAGGTGAAAGGATAATGTGTGCTGAACCATTACATACATTTACGTTCTCTGCCCAGATCATGTAGTTCCTTGCTTTAGAATAGAGCATTACCTGACACCTCTTATTCTCAACCACTGATGCTTCTGTCAAAACTCTGAGGCAGGAGGAAAACTCTTGTTTAACATCCCATTACCCTTAATTTAATTCATTTGTCCGATCTCTGTAAGGTTTCTAAATATTAATGAATATGTGATGAGTTAATTTAGGCATGATTAGCTTCATCACATCTTAGTTTTTCTTTCTTACTCAGACTTAGCTCAGAAAATCTGATGTTCCTTAATAAAATTTCCTAATTGTTTGAGAAATAGGTGCCCGAGGTTCCTGATTTTCCATAGTATCTTTTTTTCTTTTCATCTTCTGAATCCTTTTATTTAATTAAGCCCCATTTTCTCTGTCTCACAGAGGATCATTTTGGGGAATGGAAATTTCTATAATATTCTTATTGACTCTATTTATTCTCTAGACCCTTGATCACTTTTGCCATTGGTCAGACACACATGTGCACACACACATGCGCGCACACACACACACACACACACACATACACACACACACTCATTCACACACCCACACAGAACTTTGGGTACTAAAGCAATTAGGTGTCTTAGGAAAGGCTTTAGCTGCTAAGGTAGCAGTGATGGTAGTGGCATGGGAGGATCTTTAGAATGTGTCCAGTCCTGCCAGACTGTGGAAATGATATTTCCACTTGAAACCTACAAACGTGTTAATGTGGAGAAAAGTTGTCAATCTCTAAATTATGTTTTCATTACAGACATAAAGGAGATGATTCTCAGAAGTGGGTGTTTGGAACTGATGGTTGTATTTATTCTAAGGTAAGGACTATAAGCCACAGCTTTATTCCAAAAATTTTTTTTCTTTTTTTATATTCTTATGCACTCAGTAATTGAGAGCAAGAAATGCTTTTCCTGAACAAATGATTTCACTCTGTTTCTAGAAATTTAAAATTTAACTAAGTTTAACTTGACACTTTCCTCAGAAGTTTTGCTTGACTTAAAACAAGTTTTCCAAAGTCAAATATAATTTTCTTCAATTCATGGCTGTGATACAACCTAGAATTTGGGGGCATCAATTTCCTTCTATTTTTTAAAAACATGGATTACTTTTTAAAATTGAGCTATAATTGATGTATAACATTGTGTAAGTTCAAGGTGTACAATGCATTAATTTGTTCCATTATATATTGAAATATGATCACCCCATAGCTAACTCCAGACATACAGCACTGTATAAGTTTAAGGTATAGAGCATACTGATTTGACTTATGTACATCATGTAATGATTACTGCAATAAGTTTAGTAAACATCCATCATTTCATACAGATACAAAATAAAAGAAAAAAATTTTTCCTTGTGATGAGAAATTTTACGATCCATACTGTTAGCAAGTGTTATATATAACAAGCAGTAGCATTAATTATATTCATCATGAAGTGAAAGTGAAAGTTGCTCAGTCATGTTTGACTGTTTGTAACTCCATGGACTAAAGTCCATGGAATTCTCCAGGCCAGAATACTGAACTGGGTAGTCATTCCCTTCTCCAGGGCATCTTCCCAGTCCAGGGATTGGACGCAGGTCTCCCTCA
>SJYC01135586.1:0-47249 GCA_006408675.1 Madoqua kirkii
CAATCCAACTACTAGGCATATACCCTGGGGAAATCAAAATTGGAAAAGACACGTGTAACCCAGTGTCCATTGCAGCACTATTTACAATCGTTAGGACATGGAAGCAGCCTAGATGTCCATCAACAGATGAACGGATAAAGAAGCTGTGGTTATATATATACACAATGGAATATTACTCGGCCATGAAAAGGAATGAGTCTGAGTCAGTCCTAATGAAGTGGATGAACCTAGTACCTGTTATACAACCTGAAGGACGTCAGAAAAAGAAAGATAGTTATCGTATACTAACACATACGTATGGAATCTAGAAAGATGGTACTGATGAACCCATCTGCAGAGCAGCAATGGAGACCCAGATATTGAGAATGGACTTGGGGGGAAGGAAGAGAGAGGGGATGTATGGACAGAGTAAAACGGGAACTTACACGACCATGTGCAAACCAGACAGCCAATGCGAACTTCCTGCAAGACTCGGCTCAAACCAGGGCTCGGAAACAGCCTAGAGGGGTGCGAGGGGCGGGAGGCGGGAGGGGGCTCAAGCGTCAGGGACGCCAGGGGCGAGCCTGTGGCTGCTCCACGCTGGCGTCTGGTGCAAACCAATGCAATTTTGTAAAGCAATTATCCTTCCCATTAAAAGCAAATTTTAAGAAGTGGGACTTCTGCAGTTGATTTTATCTTGGATGTGTATGGATGCATGTGAATGAGTATCTCAGTACCTGAGTCCATTTTGCTGAAGGTGACTGTGAATGTGAGCAGATGACATACATTCCTGCCTGTGACTGTCACTCGTTTGTTTAAACTGAACTGGATATTTGGGAACTGGGGGAAAAATTCCCGAAGATGGCTGGGTTCTGTATAAGCAGTGAGAGAAGGAATTTGCATTTCTCTTCCTGTGCCTCTGATACACAGATGATCTCTCCAGATATTTGGTAACATGCAATTTTAGAGTTAGGCTAAATTAAGTGATGGGAGTTCATATGGTTGTTTCTAGATGAAAAAACAAAGAGGCAAAATAATAGGGATGCAGAAAGTCATGGAAGGCTTGAGAATAGAGCCTTCTGCATGGTCAGAACTGGCTAAGTTTAAATTAAATTCAGTAAAGGAATCATTAGTAAAAGTAAGCTGGTGCAAAACCAAATTCTGTTTTGTCTGTTAAGAGGACAGAGTTTTCCTAGAATGCTGCCGCTGATAACGGATTCTGTGCGTTTCTGTGCCTTCAAGTGATTTGTATTTGCTCTTGAGAGCTCTTCTTATTTTGGTTAAAGAATAAGTATTGTATGAAAATGACCTATGATCTTATTTGACTGTTTTGAAAGTTTCTGACAGAAATCCCCAAATATCAAATTTTAATTAAAGATTTTTTTACCTCCAGCTAACTTTGGGATCCTTCAGAGAGCCCCTAAGGCTTCTCAGGGAAATATTAAACTAATAAGGATTGTCTGGTTAAAGTACATGGGAAGCACTGTCAAATGAGTGATGCACCTCCCAGATTATACGGCGTGGGTAAGCGTTATTAACATAGATGCTCTAGAAATTATATGGGATTCCTAAAATTTGGACCTGTCCTGGCATAGTGTCATAATTTTAGTTGTTACCTTAAAATGCTGGGGGAGGAATTAAGACGGCAGAATCGAAGGACATGGAACTTACCTCCTCCCACAAACACGTCAAAAGCACATCTACATGTGGAACAATCCTTACCAAATGCTGGCAAAAGATACGAGATACCCAGAAACACAAGAATGATCCCCACATACCTGGATGGGATAAAAGAGTTTTCTTTTTAAAGGGACATTGAATGTATGGCAAAACCACAATACTGTAAAGTAATTAGGCTCCAATTAAAAAGAAAAAGGGACAGGGATGGGACCTGAGTCCCTGGGAAGGGACTGGAAAAGAGGGAAGGTGCCGGCACCCCGAGAAGGCCCCTCACCCGTGTGGGCGTCAGCTGAGGCAAAAAGGCCCGGAGAGGGGCACACTGCCGGTCGGCAGCAGACGAGAGAGCAGCGCAGAGGCCCCAGGCTGCCTCGCTGCAGCCCCAGCGCAGGCCCAGGGCAGGCCCAGCACAGACCCCACTGCAGCCCCAGTGCAGGCCCCACTGCAGCCCCAGCGCAGGCCCAGCACAGGCCCTCTGCGCTCCTGGGACCTGACTTGGGCGGACGGGTGTGTGAGCGTCTGTGCTGCTGACTTTGTGAGCACAGCGCCTGAGGGACACAGGGTCACTGCCTGCACTCCCACAGTGCAGGGGGCCAAGGGCAGTGCCAGCCACGAGGTCCTCTGTGAGCCCCCCAGCAACAAACAGCACAGGGCCCCCGCCCAGGCGGGCAGGTCTGGAGAAGGAACACAGGTCTCCCGGCGGGAATGCTCCAGCCCCACCGGCCTCATGCTGGGGACTTCCGCTCAGCGCCCGGGGAGGAGACCCTGGCCTGGAGGGTGGGGGCAGGGCAGGGGAGAGGGGGCCCGGCTCAGCACCCAGGCGGCTCTGGCACCATGGCATGCCCCCTCCCCCCACCGAGGGGGCGACGGCCGCACTGAGGAAGGAGCAGCAGGCACGCGTCCCGAAAGCCGTAGGCCCACTCGGGCTGCCCAGGGATGCCGCCAGATAAAAGCGGCCCCCAAGACCACAGGCCGCTGCGCCCCCAAACTCAGCGAGAAACAGGAGGGGAATGAAGCAGGCAGCCACAGCCAGCTGAAAGGCCAAGAGAACTCCCGAAAGAACAAGGCAACAAACCTCTGCTATCTAACAGACGGGGAGCTCAGAAAAGGAGAAAATGAATATACTGAAGACGTTACGCAGGGCTGTTGACAGGAATGCAGATTCCTGTAAACAGAACTAAAAACTACCAATAGGAGCCAAGAGATACTAGGAGGCTCACTCACCGGGATGAAAGCTGACTAAAGGGCACGGACGGCAGGAATGATGCCGAAGAACGCATCACTGATCTGGAGAAGAGCAGACAGGAGATGAAGAAAAAGAAAGCCATGTGAGAGATCCGGGATAATGCGGAGCACGCCAACCTACACGCAGCAGGGTCCCAGAAAGCTGACGAGGGGGAATGAAGAAATTAGGCCGGAAACGCCCCGAACCCAAAGAAGGAAATAGACACCCAGGTACAGGAAGCACGGAGGGTCCCAAACGAGAAAAACCCAGACAGCCGGGCCTGACACACGCCACAGTGAAAATGCAAGGCTTAAAGGAAGGACTCCAAAGACAGCAAGAGAGACCACAGAGAGTTAATTACAAGGGACGCCGCCCAGGGCTGGCAGCTACAGAAACGCCGCAGGCCAGGGGGAAGGGCAAGGTATACTAAGAATCCCGGAAGGGAAAAACTGCCACCTTGAATCTACAAGCAAGATTATCCTTTAGAAGAAGAAAAAGAATTTCTCTCATGAGCAGAAACTGAAAGAATGCGGCGAGGCTAAGCCTGTCCAACAGGAGACCCTGAGAGGCCTTCTCTACAAAGAAGCTGCAGGAGGGAGGAGGCCAGAGCTGTGAAGTCAGCCTCTCTAAAAAGCCAAGAGCAGACGGAAACTGTGTGGCATAACTTGCTTAAGCGTCTGTGTCAAAACGCATTACAATCAGATCTCCAACCTCGCCTCCTTAAGTCCTTTATCATCCATAGACAGTCCCCGCGATGCTGTGCAAAACGCTTCAGCTCTAAGAAGAGTCACAGAAAGGCCTTTCTGACAAGCACAGGGTTTTGATGACTTATAAATCATAATGCTAAACCAGGTAAGAAATTTTAAAAGTCTAAAGACAACTCTGATTTCGTAAAGCTGTTAGTGAAAAAAGTATACAGGACTGAGTAAACTGATGAAGATCGTTGTAACTTTTTGGTTTTAAGGAAACCTTTCCCCTTATGTTAATTATGATTTACAGCAGTTTGGTAAAGTATACCTTTATAAGCACATGGAAATATTTTTTTTCTCTCTACCTGATCCCTCCAGATACTGGAAACTCCTAGGTTCCTAGAAGCTTTATTGGGTAAATTAGGAAGGACTACTTCCTAAGAGGTGCAAAAATCTCAAGGTATTTTGGGGATCTCAAAAAGGGAGGAATTCACATAAATCCGTGAGGCAAAATCTATGGACAAGCCCTTGGTATGGCTTTCCTGGCCCTGAGAAGACTTTTAAAATTTCAGTCTGAGACTCCTCATGAAAAATTCCAACACAGCCAATTTAAAGGAGCCAATATGGTCAATTAACCAGATTCATTCTGTAAACAAACCAGTCTTAATTTGGCTGCATTTGATGACAATGAGGATGATTTTAGATAGACGTGTCAGTGAACATCAGACGCTGATTCTGCTCGTTGACGCCTGCATTTGCTGTCTAAGACTCACTGTTAGACAGTTCCTTGTTGCCGTGGTGTGTGTGTGGTGTGTGTGTGAGTCACTCAGGCATGTCCGACTCCTTATGATCCCATGACTGTAGCCCACCAGGCTCCTCTGTCCATGGGATTCTCCAGGCAAGAGTACTGGAGTGGGCTGCCGTGCCCTCCTCCAGGGGATCTTTCCGACCCAGGGATGGAACTTGTCTCCTGCATGGCAGGTGGATTCTTTACCATCTGAGCCGCCAGGGAAGCCCTGTTGTCATGTTACCTAATTGTAAAGTTTAATCGAATTATCAAGAAGGATACTCAAGTTTATTTCTGAAGCTTATCCCAGCCATCTACCTTTGGGTAAATATCAGATGCCCCATGATCCACGGCCAGAAATGATACATTCTAGAAGAACCACCGCTTAAATATGTCAAGAGATTAACTTGGGATAAGGCCTTGTTGATTGCCTTGCTATGGATTAGAATGGCTCTCAGAAGAAGACTTACATTAAGCCCCTTTGAAATGCGGTGGGCCCCGTGTCTGTCCAGGTGGGAGAACCTGTAACTGCTCTGAAGACCTCACCGTTGCTAACTGCGAGGCATGTACTGACCTCTGTTCATCAGCTTGCCTCCTACAAGTCTGTCTGTCCAACTGAAGTAGGCCTTTCTGACCTGGAGACCAAGTCGCCCTGAAAAGCCTGGAGAAACAAAAGTGCCTGAACGTGAGCTGACTGCAATGTGGACAGGACCACGTTACATGCACATCACCCACCCCACACTCATCTGTCGAGGCAGCTGAGGTAAAGCCGTGGGGTCATCACATGCTGATTAAAACAGCACCATGTCCTCAGAAGACGGCCCAACTCCTGAAAGGCCTGGAAAGCAGTGGGTCTGTGAACCCCTGGAAGACTGGAGACTGCTCTTCAAAAATATAAGCATTGACACGGCAGTTCACTGTAGCTGGAGAAGGGTGAGTCAGTCTATTTATTGAATCTTGTTCAACCAAATAACACAGGCATCTAGTGTGGTTACGACACTCAGAAAATTAAAATTAATACTCGGTATAGGAACTGGAGCCAGAAGCCCAAATCCAGTGATAAATTAGGGAACAAAGGGGATAAGGGTTTCATCAGGTTAAATAATCGTGGATAAAGAATGAAAGAGAACTGTACCATCTACTGAAGATTCTAAGGAACACTCCCTGCTGAAGGCTATCAGCTCCATGCTGTGACGAGCCACCGCTGCCTCCGTTCAGCAGAAAGAAGCCGGAGCAGTCGCTGCCCCTTTCCCACAAGACTGCGGAGGGACCCTGAAGGCGAGGAGCTGGAAGAGAGAAGGGCGGGCCTGAGCCCTTAACAGGACTGTTTCTTTTCCTTTACCCTTTGTCTTCTATTGCTTCTGCTACAAGTTAATCCCCAAGGAGATGTTGCCTACGGCTTTAAGTACACATAAATGGTCTGACTCAGGGAACCTGCTCCCATGCCTGAATGTTAAACTATTTTGTTCAGCTCACAGGAAAGATCTTAGCCCAGCCCACCTGTGCATGGCTGCAATAAAGAAGAAAGTAATGCTAGCTATATTATTTATGTATTGCCGGTTTGACAAAATTGTTCCTTGCATAAACAAATGAGTGTCTGAGCCTCTGATAAAAATAATGATAAGCAGGTGACCTGATACCAAGTTCTATAAAGACTACTGCCCGTAACAGTGCGACTCTAGATACAGGAAGAAGCAACAAGAGGGAATGTTCTCCCCAGACCGTAACAGTAACAGAGCTGGTCCAAGATCTTCTGGCTACTTTAATAAGGCCTAGTGCAGAAATATCAACAACCTCAGATACGCAGATGATACCACTTATGGCAGAAGGTGAAGAGGAGCTAAAAAGCCTCTTGATGAACATGAAAGAGGAGAGTGAAAAAGTTGGCTTAAAGCTCAACATTCAGAAAACGAAGATCATGGCATCTGGTCCCATTACTTCATAGAAAATAGATGGGGAACAGTGGAAATAGTGTCAGACTTTATTTTGGGGGGCTCTAAAATCACTGCAGATGGTGACTGCAGCCATGAAATTAGAAGACGCTTACTCCTTGGAAGAAAAGTTATGACCAACCTAGATAGCATATTCAAAAGCAGAGACATTACTTTGCCAACTAAGGTCCGTCTAGTCAAGGCTATGGTTTTTCCAGTGGTCATGTATGGATGTGAGAGTTGGACTGTGAAGAAGGCTGAGCACCGAAGAATGGATGCTTTTGAACTGTGCTGTTGGAGAAGACTCTGGAGAGTCCCTTGGACTGCAAGGAGATCAACCAGTTCATCCTAAAGATCAATCCTGGGTGTTCTTTGGAAGGACTAATGTTGAAGCTGAAACTCCAGTACTTTGGCCACCTCATGCGAAGAGCTGACTCACTGGAAAAGACTCTGACACTGGGAGGGATTGGGGGCAGCAGGAGAAGGGGACGACCGAGGATGAGATGGCTGGATCGCATCACCAACTTGATGGACGTGAGTCTGAGTAAACTCCGGGAGTTGGTGATGCACAGGGAGGCCTGGTGTGCTGCAGTTCATGGGGTCGCAAAGTGTTGGAGACGACTGAGCGACTGAACTGAACTGACTGCAGGAACAGCAAAAGCCTATCCAGGAAACCCGCCCCTGATAATAAGGAGCATTCCTAACACTGGGAGGAAACGACCACAAAATGCTTCCCAAACCACGTGCAAGGTTAGGAGCCTGGGCAGTCCGCCCCCTGCCCCTTCCAGGACCGAGTCAGCAGCCAGGACGGCCGCTGGCCCTCAGCCTCCGCTGCGAGGAGCTCAGGGTGCAGGTCGGGCGCAGGCTCTGAGAGGGGCTGGCGGAACAGACCCTCAGGCGGCCAGAGCTTTCGGGTGAAGGTCTGAAGACCCCGATTCTTGCACCTCCTCGGGGAATCTTGGCGGTGACACCTCCCGGGCAGCCGCTGCGGATGTGAGTTAAGACAGCCAGGAGCCTGGCTTCTCCGGGCTGCATCGGACCCGCTCTCAGTGCAGCGCCTGCCGCTGCCAGGGCCTGCGGCTCTCCTCCTGGTGGGTTAACCTCCCTAAGAGAAATCTGCCGTGTGCCGGCCCTGGCCTCGTGTGCCGGCCCTGGCCTCGTTCTCCTCGCGGTGGCGGCGGGCAGACAGCGGGGGGCCGCGCTGGAGCTGCCCTGGGAGCGCACCCTCCCCGCCACGGCCTGGTGCCTCCCACCCCGGGCGCCCGCAGCGCCTCCCACCCCGGGTGACTGCAGCGCCTCCCAGCGCGGCCTCTGATGCTTCCGCACTGCTGCCCTCTGTGCCCTGGGCACGCGCCCGAGAGGCCTGGCGTGCTGCGATTCATGGGGTTGTGAAGAGTCGGACACAACTGAGCGACTGAACTGAACCCTCATTTTATATGAAGGAAATGAGACAGAAAGGTTAAGCCTAAGATTATTCAGAGCATAAGTGACAGAGCCAGGATGAAAGCTCATACAGCCTGGCTTCAGCTTCTGTAGCCTCAGCCAGTAAGCCATGCACTGATTGTGACTTGGCGCTTTAACTCTGGAAGAACATCAAAGAGCACAACCACAGTTGTTTCTCTAGAAATCATCCCAGAGCTCAAACCTGGGAGCAGAGGACATGAAGGCCATTCAGTTTGTCTTTCTAGAGTAAATGAACTCGAGGAAATCTTTCTACAAAGCATCACGTCAATGTTGGTCAAGCAAATGATAGCCAGCCCTTAGATTCCTTTAGACCACTGCAGCGGCTGTGCAGGAGACTTCTGGAGTGTCATTGAAATTTCCCTCAAGTATCCTCCCTTGCTTTGCTCAGGTCAAATGAACTTTCCCTAATGACACTCTTAGCAGGACACTGCAAACCTTTGCCTCACTTCTTTTTCCTGGAGTATTTACTGTCTAAGAGAGCTGGGGTGTAGTGTTGTATTCTGCCAGTAGGTGTCACCATATGCAAAAGGAGACTTCTGGAGTGTCATTGAAATTTCCCTCAAGTATCCTCCCTTGCTTTGCTCAGGTCAAATGAACTTTCCCTAATGACACTCTTAGCAGGACACTGCAAACCTTTGCCTCACTTCTTTTTCCTGGAGTATTTACTGTCTAAGAGAGCTGGGGTGTAGTGTTGTATTCTGCCAGTAGGTGTCACCATATGCAATTCTCTACCCTGTGCTGCTGCTGCTAAGTTGCTTCAGTTGTGTCTGACTGTGCGACCCGACAGACGGCAGCCCACTAGGCTCCTCTGTCCCTGGGATTCTCCAGGCAAGAACACTGGAGTGGGTTGCCATTTCCTTCTCCAATGCATGAAAGTGAAAAGTGAAAGTGAAGTTGCTCAGTCATGTCCGACTTTTAGCGACCCCATGGACTGCCACCTACCAGGCTCCTCCGCCCATGGGATTTTCCAGGCAAGAGTACTGGAGTGGGGTGCCACTGCCTTCTCTGTCTCTACTCTGAGATTTCCTTAAATCTAGAATTTGAGTTCTGTAAAATAGTAAGTCTTTTTCTTAACACATGCTCAGTGATGGAGCATACAAGAAGAGGAAGCCTTTCATGGATAAGGATAATAACTTACTCTGGATATGATTAATCTAAGGATATTTAGTCTATCTGAGCAGGGATATGTTTGCCCAGTTGGATTACCCAGAGAGTTTTCAAAAATGAGACATGATCAGGATCACTTTAATTACCTCTGAATTTTTCTCAAGGCTCATTCTCTAGCCTCTACACCCCTAAAAACCCTACTCTTATGAAATTTCTCTTTGTCATTTTCTTGCTTTAAATATGATCTCTAAAAAATATATTCCTAAAGTATATATATATGTGTGTGTTATTTGCTCAGTTGTGTCTGACTCCATGTGGCGCTATTATACAATTGAATGGTTTTTTCAAAATGCAAACCTTATCAATCAATGTAATATATCATATTAACAGAATAAAGAGCAAAAGCTAAAAGATCATCTCAATAGACACAGAAAAGACATTTAACAAAATCCAACCCCCTTTCATTATAAAAAAAGATCAACTAACTAGAAATAGAAGAGACCTTTCTTAACCTGATAAAGAGTATCTATTAAAAGCCTACAGCTGACTTCATATTTAATGTTGAAGGGCTGTATATTTTCTCTCTAAAATCAGAAGCAAGACAAGGGTGTCTGTTCTTACTACTTCTATTCAACATTGTGTGGAAGTTCTAGCCAGGGCAATTAGGCAAGGAAATAAAAAAATGAAATAAAAGGTATTTGGATTAGAGAATAGTAAAACCATCTCTATTTGCAGATGACATGATATCGTATGTAGAAAACCCTGAATAATCCAGAGAAAAAGTATCAGAGCAAATAAATGGATTCAGAAAAGTTGAATGACATAGAATCAATATAAAAATCAATTGTATTTCTATGTAGTAGCAATGAGCAATCTGAAAATGAGATTAAGAAAGTGATTTGGTTTACAATAGCATAAAAAAGTAGTTTGTAGTAAATTTAACCAAAGAAATGCAAGAATTGTACACTAAAACCTAAATAAATGAAATGTAACTCATGGATAGGAAGATATAATATTGTTAAAATGACATTACAAACTAAAGCAATCTACGGATTCAATGCAGTTCCTGTTTAAATTTCAACTGCCTTCCATCTCTTTCTCTCCTCTTCCTCCATCCTTCTTTCTTTTCTTTTTTTCCAGAAATGTATAAACTTATGCTAAAACTCTAATGGAAATGCAAGGGACCTCAAGTAGCCAAAAACAATCTTGTAAAAAAAGAGAACAAAATTGGAGGACTCACAGCTCCTAATTTCAAAACTTACTGCAAAGCTATAGTAGTCAAAACGTTGTGGTACTGGCATAAAGACAGACATATGGATCAACTGAATAGAATTGAAAGTCCGGAAATATTCCCATAGATCTTTTATTTTTGACAAGGGTGTCCAGATCATTCAACGGGAAAGAATAGTATTTTTAATAAATGGTGCTGGGACAACTGGTAATCAACATATGAAAGGATCAATTCAGACTCCTCTGTCACACAACTAAAAAAAAGAATTAAAAGTGAACCAAAGACTGATTATAGAATTAAAACTATAAAACTGTTAGAAGGAAACAAAGGTGTAAATCTTAGTAAACTTGGTTTCTTAAATATGATACCAAAAGTAACAAGCAACAAAAGAAAAAATAAGTAAATTAGACTTCAACAAGTTTAAAATATTTGAACAGCAAAGGACACTGTCAGGAGAGAGAATATACAACTTACAGAATACAAGATGTTTGCAAATCATATATCTGATAAAGGCCTGGCATCCAGAACATATGAAGAACTCTTATAACTCCATAACAAAATGACAAACAATCCAGTCTGAAAATGGGCAAAGGATTTGTGTAGACATTTCAGATAAAATAATAGCCGATAATTATGTGAAAAGATGCTTAGCCTCATCAGTTGTTAGGGAAATGAAAATTAAAACCACAATAAAATAACTCATATATATATTATAGGGTGGCTATAAAAGCCAAAATGGAAAATAACAAGTGTTGGCAAGGATGTGGAGAAATTGGAACCCTTGTGCATTGCTGATGGGAATGTGAAAATGGTGCGGCCACTGTGGAAAATAGTTTGGCAGTTACTCACAAAGTTAAAAAGAGTTGCCGTATGACCCAGTAATTCCTTTACTAGGTATAGACCCAAGAGAATTGAAAACATGTTTCCACGAAAACTTGTACGGAAATGCTCAAAGCAGCAAGACGCAGACAAAAAGTGGAGACGATCCAATGTCCATTACCTGAGTGGATAGACAAAATGGGGTGTATCCACACAATGGGCCACTCTCTGGCCGTTAATAAAAAGCAGTGATATGCGCTGCAACATGGATTAACTTTGAAATTATGCTAAGTGGAAGAGGCCAGACAAAAAAGGCTGCACGTAGTCTGTTTCCACTGATGTGCAATGCCCAGAGTAGGTAAATATATAGACAGAAAGTAGATTAGTGGTTATCAGAGGACAAGGGGAGGGGGGAAATTAGGAATGACTGCTAACAGGTACACGGATTCTTTATGGGACGATGGATGTGTTCTAGAATCAGATGTGTGTGTGTGTGTGTGTGTGTGTGTGTGTGTGTGTGTGTGCATGGTGCGTGCTTAGTTGTGCAGTTGTGTCCGACTCTTTGCGAACCCATGGACTTTAGCCAGCCAGGCTCCCTTGTCCATGGGGTTTTTCAGGCAAGAATACTGGAGTGAATTGCCGTGTCTTCCTCTAGGGGATCTTCCTGAACTCACTAAACGCCACTGAATTATGCATCTCAAAATGGTGAGCTTTATGTCACATGCGTTTTACCACAACAAAAAAAACCTGCAAAGACAAATACAAACCTGATCATGTTAATTCCCAGCTTAAAATCCCTTCACAGGTTTCCTGTCACTCCTGAGGCCTGCCTGAGCTGCTTGCTGCCATTTCTTGTGTCTCATTTCAGGACTCTTGGCCTTTTCGCCTTTAGATTCCATCCTCTTTCCCTCAGTCCCCTAAGGGGATGTGCAAACTTCCTACCTCCCACAGGGCCTTTGTACAGACTGTTCCTTTAGCTTAAAAACCTCTTGTTTCACCCTCTGCATCTCTCATGGAACCTTCCATGACGTTCCAAACCACGCTCATATAGTCCTTGCTCTTTTCCTTCTGAGCTTCTGCCTCTGTTTGTGAGTTTGTGGACACACACACATACAGCGCTTATTTGACTAATGTCTCCCCTCCCCATCAGAAGACTTCCCTGGTTGGCCCCTGGTCCTTGGCACAGTGGCCCGCACACAGCTTCTGCATTAAGCCCTGGATGGTCCCCTCTACTGTGGGTTCCAAGGCTTAACTGTACCAGCCTCTTACTGTTCTTGTCAGCTCCACCTCGTTCCTCTAGCCCAGGGGTTCTCAATCCTGGCTGCCCACTTGGATTACTCAGGGGAATTGTTTTTTAAGGAACCAGGTTCAGGCTCCAGCCAAACAGTTGAATACGAATTTCTGGAGGTGGGATCTGGGCAGAGGTGATTTAAGAACTGCCAGTGTGTTTCCCAGCGTGTAGCCGGGTTGAGAATGGCTGCTAGTCTCACTTTCCTCCTTGCTCAGCTCAACCCCACCCGCGCTGCTTCTGGGCGTCTGTGAGGTGTCCAGTCCTGGGTGAGTCCTTGGAAAACTCGGAGACCTAAGACACCACTCCTGGGGACAGCACACCTCTCTTTCGAGCTTCCCTAGGGGCTTTGGGATACCGGTTACTGCCAAGAAACCAAGTGAAACAGAGAAAGTGGCAAACCGTCTCTGCGCTCAAGTCACTGCTGGGGGCTCCTCTGGATGTGGCTGCGAGGTCTTATCTCACTTTCCTCCTTGCTCAGCTCAACCCCACCCGCGCTGCTTCTGGGCGTCTGTGAGGTGTCCAGTCCTGGGTGAGTCCTTGGAAAACTCGGAGACCTAAGACACCACTCCTGGGGACAGCACACCTCTCTTTCGAGCTTCCCTAGGGGCTTTGGGATACCGGTTACTGCCAAGAAACCAAGTGAAACAGAGAAAGTGGCAAACCGTCTCTGCGCTCAAGTCACTGCTGGGGGCTCCTCTGGATGTGGCTGCGAGGTCTTCCCCAATCCCCACCCAGCTCTTTGACCTTGCCTCACTTTTGCTCGTGGCCGGGGGTTTCTCCAGTCTTTTGAATCTGTCCTGCTTGGGTAGGACAGAAAACCCCCGTGGGAGGCTGCAGATGTACAAAGTCTGGGTTAATGAACATTCGTAAGTCTAGACCGGTTCAGCACTGGCACGCTTCCATCTCAGGCAGAAACCCCGCATGGGCGGCTCCGAGTGTCCTGAGTCCCAAGTGGGAGGGACTGAGGTAACAAGGGGGTTGAAATCAGTTTGGGGAGGGGAAGGGGGATTTGTATTGAAGCCAAGAAAGCGGGCAACTTTAACTTAGGTTGCATATCCCAGATCAAATCAACCAGCAAACATTTTATTAAGAGGACTTTATTTATAATTTATGCAACACTGAGAAAACACCACTGTTATTGTTTTTTTTAGCAGTAGCTTTGGAGGTAGGAGTTGGCAAAGATGTCAGTGGGGCCAAAGCTATCCCTTGGCACTGCTTCTGAAGGGACTTTGCCGATCTTTCTGGAAAATGCCCTGTTTGACGATCCTTTGAGCTTAAAGGAGAGAAAAACTCATGTCCTTTAAAGTAAGAGCCTGGCTTTGGCACATGAAGATAACAGCGAAGGGTTTTGACCTCTGTTTCCACTCTGCTATTGACTTCCTATGGGCTATTGACTTTCCTAAGGAAAGTATGTCCTCAGTCTCTTCTTCTATAAAATGGGAATAATAACAGGCCCTATCTCAAAGAGGGCTTTGAGGAGACTCAATGAGATAATATGTGCAAAGCACTTAGCACAACGCCTGATACAGAATAAACTCTCAAGAAATGTTATTACGGTCAGATATGTGGGCTATACATGGACATGTACATCTGGGTTCATGTGTGTCTGAGAGCCAGGCACTGTATTTCTGAATCTGTTTCTCATGTACCATATCATCTAATACATATATAAGTTCATGAATAATTGAAGGAAAATTAGGCATTAATATTTAAAACATGTTCCACATTGCTTGATGTTTTAGTGTGGAGTTGGCTAAAATTATTTTTTGGTCTGTAAAACAATCTTATGGCAAACATGTAGTCAGTGTACTTAGGTGCTCATTTTGCCTGTTTATTCCAATGTTCACCTCCCCAGCTGGCAGTTTTTGGTGAACCTGGACCATTATGAGGTCGCAGGACCACAGGCCTGGTCTCTGAACATGCTTAGGTTTCCCAGTGCTGATGGGGGCATGACCAAGCCTCTGGGATGATGGAAGAGAGTGCTGGCAGAGGAGGGGGATGATGGGAACTTTGCAGCCAGGGGGACCTGGGTTTCCATCTCTGCTCTGCCATTCCAAGCCACGTGGAAAGAATCAAAGATTAGCCACATGCGTAGCCCCTGACTAGCTCCTGGCGATCCCCCACAAATAGTAGCAGTCATTAGCTTTGCTCAGTTAGCAGCATCAGGGAGCAAACTTTCCAAACATCACAAGGAAATAGCAGCTTCCTTACCATGCACAGAGGACCCCTCTCTCCCAGCCCTGAGGACTTGAGGGTCCAGAGGGAAACACTGCAGACGATAATGGCAGAGAAGGGCCCCCGTAGGGGCTCCTCACTCTGGTCCTGCTTCCGGAGCCTCGTGCTTCCAGGATGGGGATGGGCACTATGCCAGTCCTGCCATGGGCTCTACTCCTTGTCCTCTTCAACAGAGCAGAGGCAGACTGTTTTCCCAAAGAGCTCAGCTCAGTGCAAAGGGAAATGATCATGGAAATCGTCCTACAGAGGACACACACCTCCTCGTGGACACAGAATGGCAGAGGGACCCAAGCACGGACTCTGGGACTGGAGCACGCGGCCGGCTCCTAAGCTCTCTGGACCTCAGCTTCCCCTCTGTAATCACCATAGCCTTCATCTGGGGGTAAGCACAGTGCCTTTACTCAGATGGTTGCTGTGAGGTTAGAATGTTGCCTGGCATGTGTGAAGTGTTTGCATGCGTGCGTGTGCGCATGCGTAGTCTCTCAGTTGTGTCCGACTCTTTGCCGCCCCATGACTTGTAGCCTGTAAGTCTCCTCCATCCATGGGGTTTTCCAGGCAAGAGTATTGGAGTGCGTTGCTATTTCCTTCCTAGGAGATCTTCTCAACCCAGGGATTGAACTTGCATCTCCTGTGTCTCCTGCATTACAGATTCTTTACATGCTGAGCTATCAGGGAAACCTTTGTTAGTTATAATTATGACAAAGCCTGAGTCCTCATGGAAGCAGTGGCAAGGGATTCTGGGCTCCCAGTCGCCTCCTCCAAAACCCCCATGAGAGAATGGGTGTTTCAGAGGGGAAGGACGATGGCTTGTTCATCTTTTTAAAGAATTTCACCTCATTTTATTTATTTACTTTCTGGCTGTGTAGCTGGCAGGACCTTAGTTCCCAACCGGGGCTTGAACCTGTGGCTTCTGCAGGGGAAAGTACAGTGCCCTAACCACTGGACCAACAAGGAAGTCCAACTTGTTCATCTTTGAATTCCAAGTGCCCATTGCCACCTGGCACACCACAGGTGCCCGATAAATAAGTGATGTTAGGCCACTGAACAATCGTATGGCACTGGGATTGTGAGTTCCATTTTGCAGAGAAGGAACGCGGGGCTCCCAGAGAAGGGACTTGCTGAAGCCACGTGGGGTGGCCAGTGAAAAACCTGGGGTTGAGTCCAAGACTTTTTCTCTTTGCTGTTGACCAGGAGGGTGACCCAGGCTTTCCCAACTGGGTGGCCAGCTCTCCTCAGTCCTGAAGCATCTACCATCTTGCTCCCACCTGGGGAAAGGACCGTGAGTGGACCCCTACTCTGGGGCCCAGTGGGACAGCTCCATACAACCTCACAGTGCGGCATCAGGGCAGGGAGCTAGAATGCCAGAGAGAGAGGATGGGCGAGCGCCCTCTACAGGCTGTGCAGGCAGCCGATAGATGGGGAGAAGGCAGAGATGATAGGCTGTAGGCACAGGCCTTGGTTGGGGGGGAGGGGGCGAGGGATATTCCTGGCCCTCCCAGAGTGACTCTAGCGTGCCTTCCACGGTATGTGGTGGCGGAGCAGGATGGGACGTGGCTGACAGGTGGTCCAGAGGTCTTGTGTGGAAGCCTGGGAAGCTGGGAGGGGGAGGGATAGTGAGCAAAGCCTGCTGACCTATTCCTGGGCTGATCAGAAAGAAGGGTGGAGGGTGCTTCCTGTGGAGGGGTGGCCTCTCTCAGAGGTCCCCGACACAGCCAGGGCGTCCTGGTGATGACGGTTTGTGTGGGCCCAGCACCCTCACTGTTTGCTGGACCCAGAGACCTGCGCTTCAGGTGGGGCGGTGTCCTTGAAGGCTGCATTTTGTCTCCTGGAAAGAACCCCGTGACCTGCACTGGCAGCTCTGGATGTGAATACGGGCACTGCTAGTTAAAGAGACAGACTGGTATAGGGAGGGGAGCCTGGCCTGGGAGCTCCATCACCAAACAACTGTGAGAGAAGGGTCCTTTTTTCTCTCTGAGCTCCAGTCTTCCCGTCTGTATAGTGGAGAGATTGCATTTATGACCTCTGAGGTCGCTCCTTGCTCTGATGGTGACTGTGACCAGCAGACAACTAATCAATATTGGTTGAGTACATGAGGGAGTCAGTGTGGTTCCACATTGATGATAGGATTTAGGCAGATGACTTTTGAAAGACAAGTGAGGCTGTTTTTTTTTAAAACTTTTTATTGAAGTAGAGTTGATTTACAATGCTATACAAAGTGTACACGAAATGTATGTGTGTATATATATATCCTTTTCAGATTCTTTTCCGTTATAGGTTATTACAAGATGTTGAATACAGTTCTCTGTGCTATACAATAAGACCTTGTTGTTTGTTTATTACGGCTTCCCAGGTGGCTCAGATAATAAGGAATCTGCCTGCAGTGCAGGAGACCAGGGTTTGATCCTTGGGTTGGGAAGGTCCCCTGGAGAAGGGAATGGCAACCCACTCCAGTCTTTTTGCCTGGAGAATTTCATGGACAGAGGAGCCTGGAGGGCTACAGTCCATGGAGTCACACAGAATCGGACATGACTTAGTGGCTAAGCACAGTAGGCACAGTGAGTGAATTGAAAGTCGCTCAGTCGTGTCTGACTCTTTGTGACCCCATGGAATCCTCCAGGCCAGCATACTGGAGTGGGTAGCCTTTCCCTTCTCCAGGGATCTTCCTGACCCAGGGATTGAACCGTGGTCTCCTGCACTGCAGGCGGATTCTTTATCAACTGAGCTGTCAGGGAAGCCACATATAGTAGTGTGTATCTGTTAATCACAAACTCCTAGCTTATCCCTCCTTCACGTTCCCCTTTGGTAACCACAAATTCGTTTCTACGTCTCTGAGTCTATTTTTGTTTATAAATAAGTTCATCTGTATGATTTTTTAGATTCCCCATGAAAGTGATATCTGTGATATTTGTCTCTCTCTGACTTACTTCACTTGGTGTGATAATCTCTAGGTCCACCCATATTGCTGCAAATGGCATGATTTAATTCTCTTTTGTGACTGAGTAATATTCCATATATATATCTCACTTGTAAAAAATCTATCATATGAAGCTGTTTCAACCTGCAGAGTTAACAAAACGTTGAACATTCATGGGCTGCTTACTCTGCACCTGACACTGTACTGAGCGCTTCCTATTTGTTGCCTGATTAAATCTTCATGACCACTCAACGATACAGGTGCTGTTATTGTCCCCATTTCACAGACGAGAAAATTGAGGCACAGAGGACTACAGGCAGAATGGTGATATTATTCAGAACTCTTTTAGCTGCTTGGGGCAGAAATGCAACTCATAGCCTTAAGGATAAAAGGGAAGGTATTGCTCCCATATCTATGAAGTCCAGGATGACCTGACCCAAGAGCCCAAATCACAGTTTCAGGAATTCTCCTTTCTCCTGCTCATTTCAGCATGACCAGTGTCAAGGGGAATGCCCACTGCAAGAAGAAAAATAGTGTAGATGTTAAAGGCTCCATTTCTGAAGTCTGAGTACCTGGGTCAAGCTCTAGCCTGGCTGTGGGACCCTGGACAAATGAGTCAGCCTGTTTGGCTCAGTTTCCTTGTGTGTGAAATGGGGATAAGAGCTGTACTTACCTTGTGGGGTTGCTGGCAGCTTAGGTGAGTAGCAAGTGCTAGGGAATGGACTTGACCTTCAGTGTGTGCACTGCTGCTGCTACGTTTAAAAGTTCCCAGTAGGAGTGTCAAGGGGAATGCCCACTGCAAGAAGAAAAATAGTGTAGATGTTAAAGGCTCCATTTCTGAAGTCTGAGTACCTGGGTCAAGCTCTAGCCTGGCTGTGGGACCCTGGACAAATGAGTCAGCCTGTTTGGCTCAGTTTCCTTGTGTGTGAAATGGGGATAAGAGCTGTACTTACCTTGTGGGGTTGCTGGCAGTTTAGGTGAGTAGCAAGTGCTAGGGAATGGACTTGACCTTCAGTGTGTGCACTGCTGCTGCTACCTTTAAAAGTTCCCAGTAGGGGGTTGGCGGCCTGAAGCAGTCTGAGCCAGCCTCTGGGAACTCTGCCTGCACTTCCTGGGGCCCTCTAGCTGGGCTCAGGAGTCTTCCGGTAGGCGGTAGGCGACCAGGGAAAAAAAAATAAATAAAAATAAAATAAAAGTTCCCAGTGGGGAGAGAGCCTTTCCTACCCTGCAGTCTGAAAAAGCCCCATGTTTGACTAATACTGGACTGCCTTGGGTCCTGTGCTGTCTGCTAAACCAGCACCTGTGGCCAGGGAAGGGAATATGCTGATTAGGCCTGATCACATGCCCACCTCGGAGCACAGAGAAGGCCAGTCTTCCCAGCGCCATGGACCAAGTGTGGTGATGGTTGACCTGCCAGAGGAAAGTTACAGTGTGTCACTGGAGGGGTGTGCATGCTGACTGGGCACAAACCAAAAGGTGACCGTGGACGTGAACCCAGGTATTAATAGTTCACCTCCCAAGAATGCAAGCACGGATTCTTTATAAAGAAAGATAATTTCAGACATATATATTTCAATAAAAATTAAAAAAGAAAAGTAGTTTTTCATTTATTTAAAAGATTAACTTATATACAGAAAAAATTAACTTTAAAATTGTCTGTTCAATTCTGTGCATTTTAATGCCAGCATGGGGTCTTGGGATCACGACCATAAACAGGGTACAGAACAATTCCAACACCACCAAGAATTCCGTCATGCTGACCTATTGTAATCAGTCCCTCTCCTACCCCAGACCCCAAGTCTATTCTCTGTCTTTACAGTTTTGCCTTTTCTAGAATGTTCTGTAAATATAACCATTAGCCTGTAGTCTTCTGAGACTGCCCTCTTTCACTAAATATAATGCATTTGAGATGCACCTGTGATGTTTTGTGAATTAATAGTTTGTTTCTGTTTATTACTGAGTAATATTCCATAGCTTGGTTTTAACATGTTTTGTTTATCTATTTACCTGTTAAAGGCCATTTGCATTGTTTCCAGTTTTGGGTAATTATGAATAGTGCTGCTATAAACATCTGTGCACAGGTTTTTGTGTGAACATCAGTTTTTATTTCTTTGTAAATAAATACTTAGAAATAAGTTTGCTGAGTCATATGATGAGCTTTATAAGAAACTGCCAGACTGTTCTCTGGGTAGCTATACCACTTTGCATTTCTACTAACAGTGTGGAAAACTCTGGTTCCTCCGCGGCCTTCCCAGCGCTTGGCAGTTGCCAGCATTTTCTGCTCTTGCCTTTCTACCAGATATGCAGCCCAAGCACAGGGTCTTAACTGAAAACTTCAGTAAATGGTGTTTGTGCGTGTGTTAGTTGCTCAGTTGTGTCCAACTGCATGTGACCCTTTGCACTGTAGCCCACCAGGCTCCTCTATCCATGGAATTCTCCAGGCAAGAAGACTGGAGTGGGTTGCCATTCCCTTCTCCTGGGGATCTTCTTGACCCAGGGATTGAACCTGGTCCTCCTGCACTGCAGGTGGACTCTACCATTTAAACCAAAATGGTGTTCAGTGGCTGCAAAAGTCAGAAAAAGGCTTGCTGGAGTGAGCAGGACTAGAACAGTGGTCAAACGGGGGTTGGGGTGGGGGGTTCCTGTGAGCGTTGGAAGGGACTGTTTTAAGACAGGTTGGTGGTGGACCTGGGAGAGTGGAAGGGCTGTCAGGACTGTGAAGGACTTCAGATGTCACCCTGGGTTATCCTCCACTCGGCCCATGAGGAGACCCAGGTCTGGATGCAGAGGAAGGAACCTGCCCAGTCACAGGACATCCAGCAGTGTCTCAGGAAATGGGTGAATGACGAAAGGCACTTTCTTCCTCCGATTCCTCCGGGACTGGGAGAGATGGCTGTGCTTGCACTGGAGGTAGTGGGGGCACCAGCTGATCTTTCTCAGGTCCTTTGAGCTGGGTTCTTGGTGACGGGCAGGACTCAGAACCAGTTCTGTGTGGCATTGCCTGGCCTGGTGGGACCCCGTGCTTACTGTGGAAGGAGGGCAGAGTGCAGAGTTGGGATGAGTGGCGAATGTCCATCCTGCAGATATTCATTGAACCTGCTGCATGAAGTGTGGGCCATTCGCCTGCTTTGTGTGACCATGGGTGACAGCCCTGGAGTCCTTGAGGGCTCTGGATCTGCATGAAAGCCACTAGGCCTGTCCCAAAGGGAATCCAAGCTATCGCTCCCCCAGGATGACAGAGGTACAGCCAGCTCCCACAGCCCTCCTGTGTCTGAACCTCGGCGAAAACTGCAGGGGATCAGGGCTGAGCGGATGGACCACGGCCCCGGGTTCTGGGGGCCAAGTCGGGAAGGACCAATGATAACCTCGTGTGATGGGGAGGGTATGTCTTGGTCCCCACCTCTGCTTTTGCAGGGGTGGGGAGTGTCTCTTCTGACTTGCAGCTAAAGCACTTACGGAAGGAGGAGGGGGCGGCAGAGAAAACCTCTGTTCAAGAAGCTCAGGGCCACATATTCCTTGGTCAAGGAGGTGGGTGCCTGCCATCCATGATGGTAGCCACACCGTAATCTACCCGCCCTACTTCTCACTCCATGCTCTGCCACGGACCTGGAATTCCACCGCGGGTCTCTCCTTTGATTAAAGCTTTGACTCTAGAGGAGCCCTGTACATATTACCTGGGGAAGTGAAGTGAAGTGAAGTCGCTCAGTCGTGTCCTATTCTTTGCGACCCCATGGACTGTAGCCTATCAGGCTCCTCCATCCATGGGATTTTCCAGGCAAGAGTGCTGGAGTGGATTGCCATTTCCTTCTCCAGGGGATCTTCCCAACCCAGGAATAATGGGTGACAGCCCTGGAGTCTTTGAGGGCTCTGGATCTGCATGAAAGCCACTAGGCCTGTCCCAAAGGGAATCCAAGCTATCGCTCCCCCAGGATGACAGAGGTACAGCCAGCTCCCACAGCCCTCCTGTGTCTGAACCTCGGCGAAAACTGCAGGGGATCAGGGCTGAGCGGATGGACCACGGCCCCGGGTTCTGGGGGCCAAGTCGGGAAGGACCAATGATAACCTCGTGTGATGGGGAGGGTATGTCTTGGTCCCCACCTCTGCTTTTGCAGG
Source organism: Madoqua kirkii (assembly GCA_006408675.1). NCBI lineage: Eukaryota > Metazoa > Chordata > Mammalia > Artiodactyla > Bovidae > Madoqua > Madoqua kirkii. The sequence continues at coordinate 21,463 of SJYC01135586.1, forward strand.
GGTGGGGAGTGTCTCTCTCTGACTTGCAGCTGAAGCACTTACGGAAGGAGGAGGGGGCGGCAGAGAAAACCTCTGTTCAAGAAGCTCAGGGCCACATATTCCTTGGTCAAGGAGGTGGGTGCCTGCCATCCATGATGGTAGCCACACCGTAATCTACCCGCCCTACTTCTCACTCCATGCTCTGCCACGGACCTGGAATTCCACCGCGGGTCTCTCCTTTGATTAAAGCTTTGACTCTAGAGGAGCCCTGTACATATTACCTGGGGAAGTGAAGTGAAGTGAAGTCGCTCAGTCGTGTCCTACTCTTTGCGACCCCATGGACTGTAGCCTATCAGGCTCCTCCATCCATGGGATTTTCCAGGCAAGAGTGCTGGAGTGGATTGCCATTTCCTTCTCCAGGGGATCTTCCCAACCCAGGAATCGAACCCGGGTCTCCCACATTGCAGGCAGACGTTTTACCCTCTGAGCCACCAGGGAAGCCCTGTTACCCGGGGAAGGCAGGTGTGTGATTTGATTAAACTGACTGCTGCCACTTAGAGAGTACCTAAGAGAGGAGAGGAGAGGGCTGATGAGTGGAAGAGGGACGAGTAGGAGGTAGATTGGTCTGAGCCAAAGGCATGGTCCAGCTATGTCAGGAGGGTGTGTGTGTGTCAGGGGGTGGTCAGGCATGACCCAGGCGGGGAGGCAGACTCATTGTGGGACCTCTGGGGCAGGGCTCTGGAGGAGGGCAGGGCAGGAGTGGCCTGAAGGCGTCCTTTTGGTCTGCAGTTTTCAGAATCACGCATGCACCTCATGAAGCCTATGTGCCCCCGAGACCTTCAGATGCTGCCACGGGGCTGCGCTTTGGGGCTCTGGCAGAGTCCTCTCGGACCTGAGTGGTGCCCCCTTTACCTTCCCTCAGAGCAACTCTCCCTGGCAACAGAAGCTTATGATGTAGGAAAGTGAGTCCTGCCTCTTGGCGTCTTTTCCCTACTGGCAGCATCAAAGGTAACTGTACCCTCTGCTTCCGGTGAATGCATTTTGGACTGAGAAGATAGATTGTAGCACAAACAGCGATGAGGACAATAACATCTCGACAGTGACAGCAATAGATGCTGTTTTAAGTGCTTATTTCCCACCAGGTGCCGGTCAGCATGTAATCCTCGCAAAGGTCCCACAAGTACCCTCTTTCACCAGGGATGAGATGGAGGTGTGGCTTGTTCAGGGTCATGTGGTGAGTCTAGGAAGGATGGGGAATGCACATGCAGGTCTCACTTCAAGTGGATGCTCTTGAATGCCTCTCGAGGTCAAATAAAGTGGACATGGTCCATCCCTTAATTAAGTCAACAGAGGAGTGTGCAGGAGGAACCCCTGGGGGTCCTGGGCCCAGTTTGGTAGGGGATAGGAGACCAGGGGCAGCCCCTAGTCTGTCTGGGGGAGATAGGGTAGCACTGCTGGGGAGTGCTTTCTGCTGCTTGCTGCTGGGTAGCCCTTGTCCTTGGTTGGCATTCACAGTGGGACTTCCCTGACTCATCATCCTCAAAGTTTATCCAAGGAGAACTTGGCTGTAAATTTCCCCAACTCCGTGGCCATCCAGCCCTGGCCCTGGCCTCGGTCAGTGGACGCTGCTGAGCTGACAACAGATTTGTCACTGGCTGAGTCCTGAGCCAGCACAGCTGTCAGCAGGGAGGAGTGGCTCTGGCGCCACGACCGTGGCAGGTTTACCCTTGAGCCTGACAGGTGCAGACAGAGATCTCAGAATTTGTGGCTTTTCTCTCTGAGTGATGGATGGACCGGCTCCTTGAGTCTCTGCTTCACCAACCGCTGTCAGAGCAGGTGAGACTGTGGAGAGTGCCGTGGATGGCGGGACACTTATGCTATAGGCCTTTGGGGCAACTTGGTCAGTGGGCAGGGCTGGGCATGGGTGCCATGACCCTGGCCAGACTGGAGGAAAGGATATGGTGGTTGGAACCTGATGTCCATCACTCCCCACCCTCCTGACCGTCTGGGTGCCATCTCTGCACAAGGCATGATGTCTGGCCACCACTCGTCTTAATGTTCTCTCTTTCCTGCTTGCTTCTTTCAGCCGATTCATCCACCCAACAAACATTTATGGAGCATCCATTATTAGCAGGCACTGTGCTGAGGAAAGAGAGCATAGAAGACCCCCAAGATGCCCGTGCTTATGGAGCCGCAAGTGAGAGGCAGAAACCCACAAATTCAATAAAGAAACAAGAAAAAGCCTAGGAGTGATGAGGGGCTAAGAAAGGAATTCAGATGAAGAGAGAGTGAACAAGGGGACACTTTAGGTGGTCAAGAAGGTGTCTCTTTGGAGAAGGAAATGGCAGCCCACTCCAGCATTATTACCTTGAGAATTGCGTGGACAGAGGGGAACGGTGGTCCATAGGGCCACAAAGAGTTGGACATGACTGAAGCGACTTAGCACAGCATGCGAAGTATCCCTTAGGAGGTGACACTGTGTGAAGAGATGGCTGGCCAGGCGCCATCTCTGGGAAGAGCCTTAGGCAAATAGAGCAGCTGGTGCAGAGTGCCTAAGGCGGGCGTGAGCTCAGGGCGCTGGAGGAACACAGACGGGCTGCCCCGGCTGGAGCAGAGTGGCGGGGATGTGGCTGGGGACGGAGGCTGGCGAGGCAGACCACGGGCTGCAGCTTCTTTAAGTCAGCACAGGGAACTTGGCTTTTATCCTAGGTGGGATGGGACGCGATTGGGGTTTAAAGTAGGGGAGAGGCACGTTCTGATTTATGTTTTGAAGTGATTACTCTGGTTTTGTGAGAGCAGATGCCACTAGCAAAATCCAAACTTGCCATGTTTCCCCAGCTGCCAACACACACAGCCTGCCCAGAATATCCAATGCCATTTATCCCAGCGCCATTCTGACCGTATCAGACGCATTGTGTCTAAGATGATTGTAAAGGCATAAAGTTTGGTAATAGTGTCATTATACCCAGACACATACCTCATATGTATTTCTTTTAAAGATGTGTGGGCAAGGTTCAATCCTAGCCAAGAAAGATACAGAGCCTTGAGTAAAATTGGCACCATTACAAACCATCCTAAGTCCATCAGTTACAAGGACTGCTCTTAATAAATTGAATAACGCAGGGAAGTTAAATGTAGGCGCCTTAAAAGTGTGGGCCCATTGGCCCAGAGGGATATTAACAGATTGGCGTTTCAGTGTTGATGTTCCTCAAGCTTCAGGCAGTGTCGTAATTCAAAACATGGTTTGGTGTGACAACATTTAGTGCAATATGTTGAATCTGAGATGAGCATGTCGTACATAAAAGAGAGGAGGAGGGCTAGATGCTCAGAAAGGGAAGGAAGAATGGAAATTGAGAAAAGTGTATAGAGCATGATAGGAAGGAATTTAGAAGCCCTGGAATTGAATTGCAAAGAACAGCATGAACTTGTGCCTTTCACATTCTGCTCCATCACTGAAATAGCCCAGGCTGCCTCTGGGCTGATGCACCTTCCCCAGGTATTGTGATAGAATCAGGCAGCCACAGGGACTGTGGGTTAGTTTTTCAAATCACCGTGTACTGAAAGGAAGCGGGGATTCCCTGAAGGATAACTGTGCTGGCTCTTGAGGTTGGAAGGCAATGATGCTTTCAGACATGCCTGCGGGAAAATTGGAATGTGCACAGAGGCCAGCTCAAAGAGAACCTCCTTTACCCCCATCAGGATACTCAAGCAGGGACAATCGGAGCATAACAATTGGTAATTGTGGGCAAGGGACACAAACTAAGGCTGAATAAGAGTTTAAGTCCATGAATTTACCAAAAAGTAGAAACAAATAGGAAGGATGCCAGGGACGTTGGCATGCACGCGATTTTCAGCATGGTTTAAAGAGGGATGTGGGTCAAGTCACATGGCCAGAGGGCCACACACTGTGGTCAGCAACCGGGTCTCCAGTCCACATTTTTGTTGACTTGCTCCAATGGTTCGCTTAAAGGATGAGAGTGCATGTAGAATCGCATTATTCTTTAGGATGTTTTATATGATTTGGTGAGAAATCCCTGGTGGCTCAGACGATAAAGAATCTACCTTCAATGCAGGAGACCGGGGTTCAGTCTTTGGGTTGGGAAGAGCCTCTGGAGAAGGGAATGGCTACCCAGTCCAGTATTCTTGCCTGGCGAATTCTATGGACAGTGGAACCTGGTGAACTACGGTCCGTAGAGTCACTAAAAGTTGGGCACGACTGAGTGACTCTCACTTTTCTACAAAGGCTGTTTATTTAGTGGTGCTCAGTGTTCGTGAACAGCAAGAGATGGAGTGTCAGGACCTGCAAGCTTGCTTCAGTTACTTAGTGAGAACACACTCTCAGACCCACAACACCTGGATTCCGTCACTGCAGAATTTTGTGTGCCACGTCCACACCGTCCTTTGTCCAGGAAAAGGGTGTGTATTGTACCAGAAGGAAATCAGGTGTCTTGAGAAAAGGGGGGAGCAGAGGGATGGTGTTGTGCCCTGGCCAGAGCAGCCAGCACCCCAGGCCTGTGTGTAGTCAGTAGATACGTGTGTGCCTCTGTGTGTTCTCATGCCAAGAGGGTAAAAAATGTGAATTATTGTAAAGTTTAAAGTTAGAGACCTTTAATGTATAATCCTGATTTTCAGTTTTTTTTTTTTTTTGAAAAATGAGAAGATTTGGAAGTGCTGAGCTAGTATTTCCATTGTTATGGAAGGCTGGGGTTGAATAGAAATTTCTCCTTCCAGACCTAGCTGGCCACTCCAGCTGACACTATTCCCTACCATTCTCTTTTGTATCTTGTTTAAATTACTTTCTTGAGCTCAGTAGACATTTAAGTTTTGAACCCTTGTTGGCGATATCAATCAACAACAATAATAAATGGCCATTATTACTATTTTACAGGTAAGAAGACTGACACCCAGGGGGCTCAAGCAAGTTGCTTTAAAGTCACAGGTTGGGGGGAGGGACTGCTAGCTGATTATCCTACCATCCATCCTCCTTTCTTCACTGCAGACAGAACCTTATTTCATTTGGGCTAGAGTGTGTCCAGGTAAAAGAGTACATTTCCTAGGTTCCTTTGCAGTTAGGTGTGCCTGTGTGAATAAGTTCTGGCCACGAACATGTAGGCAGTGTCAGACAGATCATTTAAGAACATCCTTAAAATGGAGGGACAAGTCCTTTTTTTTTCTCTCTTATCCTCGTTCCTGACATCTGGAATGCAGATGTAATGGCTGGAGTGCTCTCATGCATATTGGGCCATGAAGAAATGTTGAGGATGAAAACCATGCCTGTTGGAATGGGGGTAGGAAGTGGATTTTGTGATGAATGTGTAGATCCACCACACCAGTCCGGACCCACATTCCGTTAGACCTCTGTTTTGATGGTTCTCTGTTTCTGTTGCTGATACAGTGTTGAGGCCAGGGTGTATTCCCCCACCCAGCCTTCTAGTCTGTGCTGCAGTAAAAGCTTTCCATATCGCCTGAAGCTGGCTTTCACACTCCCTTCTGGCCTCCTGGCATTGGATGAGCAACTGGAGCACATGCCTGGACTGGCTAATTAAGCAAGTGGCCACCTTCCAGTTCCACAGAAATGACGAAACTGACCCAAGCAAGGACAATCTGGAAGTTTCTTGGTTGGGGAACTAACCATATGTCGCCTCGCTATAAGAACAGTAGCCTCTGAGTGTCTTCTCTGGGCTGCCCTCCAAGGCCGAAGGATGGATAAACTATGCCTGCAACAATGACCAAATGGAGGGGCTTCTCTGGGAGACTCCAAAAATTTGCCAAGGCTGTTACCAGCTGGCACCCAATTTTTACTCACGTGAAGTGTATTCCTGTATTGAAAAGTGTCTTTTTTGTTCAAAGAAATGGATCCCTCTCATTTGAGTGGTTGGGGTTTATTTTGCCTTTGGAAAAGAGAACCCCACATGGTCAGTTAGTGAAGACGTCTCTGGGGCCATGAATGGATACAGCCTGGAAAATTCCCGAGGTTTGTGTGCAAGCTTGTTCAATCTTAAAACAACGACAACGGTAATAATGATATCACTTGGAGCCATCTCCCCATCTTTCTTTTGCGTTCATTTCTTCAATGAGTGGTCTAAAGCCTCCCCTCATTATGTCCTCTTCCTCTTACTGCTCATCCCAAGGGGACCCGCTTTCGCCCTGGTCACCCTCTGAGGACTGTTCTGGTTAAAGTCATCAGTTGTCTCCTGTTACTGATTCAACGACTTTAAAAAAGTGATTATTTGATTGGACCTCTCTCTGGAGTTTGATACTGTCAGTCACTTTCTCAGTCGCTTTTTTCCTTAAAATATTCTAAATCTCCTGCTCTTTTGCTCTTCTGACAATATGATCTTTTGGTTTTTCCCTCTACCTCTCAGGCCAAACTTTCTTCAGTTTTGGTTAAAACCAATCCTTGTTTTTCCAACTTGTTTTATGTCCCTGGATATGTTCCAGTGTCTCCCAGTTTACAGTCGATGAGAATTTCAGTTTGTATCCTACTGTTGTGAGAAAACTGTATACATCTTATTTATTTTTGAAAAAAAAAAAAAAATCCTCGTTTCCGGAAGGTCCGTCTTTGGCCCCCCTCTGCCCCTTCTCCTCGTCTCTACTTCTCTTCCTCTCTTGCCTCGCTGGACACACTCTCCTGAGGCTCTTGCTCTTTCTCCACTCCTCTTTCCACTCCCCTGCAACTAGTACTAGCTGTGTTAGTTGTGTCTGACTCTTTGCGACCCCACGGACCGTAGCCCACCAGACTCCTCTGTCCATGGGATTCTCCAGGCAAGAATACTGGAGCGGGTTGCCATGCCCTCCTCCAAGGGAATCTTCCCGACCCAGGGATGGAACCAGTGTCTCCTGCTTTGCAAGCAGACTTGGATTTAGTCCCCCTACGCTTATCGAACGCTATTTGCCCATCATGTCTATCTTAGATCAAGTCATCAGAAAACAGGCTCTGAGATGGAGAGCTGAACTGCTGAGTTGAAGCCAGGGAGACCCGCCTTTGTGTCCTGCACTTGGGAGGGGCCGTGTCCCCTGAGTGGCTGAGGTGGCCTCCTTCTAAAAGGCAATTCATGAAGAACAGTCCAGTGGGAGCAGACAGCAGGGAAGTGAGCGCCTCAGTCCAGAAGTTGAGGGGACTTGGTACAATCTCAAATCTGAATGTATGGCCCTGCCCTTTTCTATGCAAAGATCACACTCACATAGCCAACCACTGCTGAGCGTTATGCTCTCATACAGGACATTTCCCCAAAGGTTGCAAGCTGTGTCCACCACTGACCCTTCTGCCTCTCATGTGCTGTGTCTGTGTTCACTAATTCCACACGTGTTTGCTGAGTACGCACTCTGTGCAAGGCACTGTGGGACCCGGGCACCGGTAAGGGGCTTGTTGGAAGTTAGTTTTGGGCCTGGAATCAATCTGCCTGGTCCACAGAGTCTGAATGGGGACCCTGGCTGGTGGAAGGATGGGTAGCTTGGAGCACACCTGGGCAGAGCCCTGCTCACCTACCCTGGAAGTGCCTCCTAGTCAAGCCCCAAGGGGATGGTGGCAGGAGTGAGCCCCAGGGAGATGGCGCAGCCAGAGGCTCAGATGACAGGTCACGTGTTTGCAGGCCTTGGGGAAAGTGGAGCAGGGCACCCCCACCCCATATAACCCCTGCTTTGCTTCCTGGGAAACCCACAGGCACCTACCTGCTGGGCCAGCTCTCCTGCTGTGGAAATTGGCCTGTAGTCCCTGACGGCTCCGTGAAAATCAGAATCATACTCAGATCCCATGCGCATACGTGTGTGTCCACAGACCCGTGCCCCTAGCACACAGACCCAGAACCAAGCCTCCAATTCCCCACACGTGTGCAGTGAGCATGTCCACACTCCCATGTATGTACACATGTGGATTGGAATGCCACAACCCCATGCACACCCACTGCCCAGGGCCTACACTCACCACACTCATCCACTGTGCCCATCTTCCTGCTGGTACGTAGAGAAAGCATGTGGGCAGACACTCGACGTTCTAACATGCCGGTGTGAGCTCACACCGGGCAGCTAGTATTGAAATCTGAGTGACAGCTGTGAGTCCACAACCTTGTCGGGCATCTGCCAAGTCCCTGAGGCTGGCCGGGCTGCAGCACCAGCCTCCGGTGGGGAAGGAGGAGGCTGTTCTCTTCTCTCCTTTTGGAGCCAGCTTCTGAAGTGCCATGAATAAGTATTCAGTTCCCTTCCCTCCCCAGAGACCAAGCTGCTTTCTAAATACCAAGGCAGGAAAGTGGAGACTTAAAAAGGTCATTACCAAATATCGAGAGGGTGATATTTAGCAAGGAAGTGGCTCCTGGAGGGGGAAACTCAGCCCCCAGCGGGGAGCCTTTGTTAACAGCCCCATTCGCTGCCCTGGGTCCCTGGGGCTGGAGAAGAGAGAGAAGTGTGGAGAAGCAGCAAACTCCGTCTGGGGCGGGGCTACCTCCTGGGCTGGGGACGGACCTCCAGGGGAAGCAGTGGGCTAGGCTGGGGCACAGCCAGCTCTGAAGAGTGAAAGTGAAAGTCGCTCAGTCGTGTCCGACTCTTTGTAACCCCAGAGACTGTAGCCGGCTGGGCTCCTCTGTCCATGGAATTCTCCAGGCCAGAATACTGGAGTGGGTAGCCGTTTCCTTCTCCAGTGGATCTTCCCAACCCAGGGGCTGAACCCAGGTGTCCCGCATTGCAGGTGGATTCTTTACCGACTGATACCGACTGAGCCTCCAGGGAAGCCCAAGAATACTGGAGTGGGTGGTTGTTTGTTCCCTTCTCCAGGGGATCTTCCCAAACCAGGGATTCAACCCGGGTGTCGTGCATTGCAGGTGATTCTTTACTGACTGAGCCACCAGGGAAGCCCCCAACCAGCTCTGGATGGGCAGAAATAGCAGCCCTTTAGGTAGAGATCCCAGGGATGGGGGACCCAATGGAGCTCCCCACTTTTTTTCTGAGAAGCACATCGGGGAAATCAGGACCTCAGTCAGCACTCCAGGACCATGGGAGCCTGGCAGGACCCCAAAAGCCCATCCCTCTGCTTCCATACTTGGGCAGAGAGGTTTCTGGGGTGGACTATTAACTCTTGCCTTTGGGAATGCGCCTCTCCCTCCTTCCTCTCCTTTTTAAATAGTTAAGGTGAAAAGAATGGGGAAAAAAAGTGTGATCTCACACCGGGCAGCTAGTATTGAAATCTGAGTGACAGCTGTGAGTCCACAACCTTGTCGGGCATCTGCCAAGTCCCTGCGGCTGGCCGGGCTGCAGCACCAGCCTCCGGTGGGGAAGGAGGAGGCTGTTCTCTTCTCTCCTTTTGGAGCCAGCTTCTGAAGTGCCATGAATAAGTATTCAGTTCCCTTCCCTCCCCAGAGACCAAGCTGCTTTCTAAATACCAAGGCAGGAAAGTGGAGACTTAAAAAGGTCATTACCAAATATCGAGAGGGTGATATTTAGCAAGGAAGTGGCTCCTGGAGGGGGAAACTCAGCCCCCAGCGGGGAGCCTTTGTTAACAGCCCCATTCGCTGCCCTGGGTCCCTGGGGCTGGAGAAGAGAGAGAAGTGTGGAGAAGCAGCAAACTCCGTCTGGGGCGGGGCTACCTCCTGGGCTGGGAACGGACCTCCAGGGGCAGCAGTGGGCTAGGCTGGGGCACAGCCAGCTCTGAAGAGTGAAAGTGAAAGTCGCTCAGTCGTGTCCGACTCTTTGTAACCCCAGAGACTGTAGCCGGCTGGGCTCCTCTGTCCATGGAATTCTCCAGGCCAGAATACTGGAGTGGGTAGCCGTTTCCTTCTCCAGTGGATCTTCCCAACCCAGGGGCTGAACCCAGGTGTCCCGCATTGCAGGTGGATTCTTTACCGACTGATACCGACTGAGCCTCCAGGGAAGCCCAAGAATACTGGAGTGGGTGGTTGTTTGTTCCCTTCTCCAGGGGATCTTCCCAAACAGGGATTCAACCCGGGTGTCGTGCATTGCAGGTGATTCTTTACTGACTGAGCCACCAGGGAAGCCCCCAACCAGCTCTGGATGGGCAGAAATAGCAGCCCTTTAGGTAGAGATCCCAGGGATGGGGGACCCAATGGAGCTCCCCACTTTTTTTCTGAGAAGCACATCGGGGAAATCAGGACCTCAGTCAGCACTCCAGGACCATGGGAGCCTGGCAGGACCCCAAAAGCCCATCCCTCTGCTTCCATACTTGGGCAGAGAGGTTTCTGGGGTGGACTATTAACTCTTGCCTTTGGGAATGCGCCTCTCCCTCCTTCCTCTCCTTTTTAAATAGTTAAGGTGAAAAGAATGGGGAAAAAAGTGATTGCTTAACAGCTTGATAGCACAATTTCTCTTAAGGTCGTTGTTTAGGGAAATACCTTGATAAGCTGCTTGGGCAAGAGGGTGAGCTGCTGAGGGCAGGATGATGGCAGGAGCCAAGGCAATAGGATGGCTAAACTGTTCTGCGTGAGAAAGTGAGAGAGTTAGTTTTTGTCCTGAGAGGAAAGGAGAGAGGAGAAAGACAGGGGGGCAGGGCAGGGGAGGCAGGGGGCAGTTGAAGGAAGGCCAGGCTGGATCTGCTCTGTCCACTTGCCCTCCACATCCTGTCTGTTCCCTCCTTCACACCCCTCCCCATACTAGCCTGACCCCACCTCCAGGCTCCTCCATTGGGTTCCGCCAATGGGAAACCCTGATAGGAAATCTGAGAGCGGGAGGAGAGTATTTACTCTCCTGGCTCTTTTTCTATTTCTACCCAAAGTCCCAGGTGCTTTGGGAGGGGGTGCCCTGGCTTGTGGCTCTACATACAGTCCTTCTTCTTTCTTCCCAGCTCAGCCATACCTGCTCACTGCAACGCTGGGATGACTTCAGTACAGCTGGGGTGAGACTTGGGGACAGGATCCTCCTGTTTCCGTCTAGTGTGGAATCACCACAAAGAGAGTGTTAGAGAAGGAATGTCGTGCCCCCCTAAATTCCTGCGTTGAATCCTAACCCTTAATGAGATGGTCATAGGAGGTAGGACGTTTAGGAGATGACTAGGTCTTGAGGGTGGAGCCCTTGTGGATGGCATTAGTGCTCTTATCAGGAGACCCACAGGGCTCCTCATCTCTTCCATCACGTGAGGGTGAGAAGTTCTGTTTGCAAACTGGAAGAAGGCCTTTGCCAGAACCCAGCCACTGTTGTTCAGTTGCTAGGTCATGTCTGACTCTTTGCGACCCCATGGACTGCAGCATGTTAGGCTCCTCTGTCTTCCGCTACCTCTTTGCTCAAGTTCATGTCCACTGAGTCAGTGATGCTATCTAACTGTCTCATCCTCTGCTATCCCCTTCTCCTCCTGCCTTCAATCTTTCCCAGCATTAGGATCTTTTCCAGTGAGTCACCTTTTCCCATCAGGTGGCTAACATATTGGAGCTTCAGCTTCAGCATCAGTCCTTCCAATGAATATTCAGCCTTGATTTCCTTTAGGATTGACTGGTTTGATCTCCTTGAGGTCCAAGGGAGTCTCAAGAGTCTTCTCCAGCACCATGATTCAAAAGCATCAATTCTTCAGCACTCAACCTTCTTGAAGGTCCAAGTCTTGCATCCGTACATGACTCCTGAAAAAACCATAGCTTTGACTGTGCGGATCTTTGTCTAAGAAGTCCAGCAAAGCTGGCACCCTAGTCTCTCTGTGGTTTGTAAGCCACTCTGGCTGTGGTACTTTGCCATAGCAGCCTGAGTTGATTAAAGCAGAGAGGGAGGGCTGGCATGTATGGATGGTGATGTGCTGGGAGACAGGTCAGAAGAAGGAGGTGAGAAAATAGAGAGGAGTAGCAAAACCACGGCACCTATGACTAGAACTCCCCGCCCCTCTCCCGCAAGCCCTGGTCCTCCCACTCTCCTTGGCCTCCCTACCCCCAGCAGCTTGGGACCAGGTGGACCCACCAGGAGAGTGAGGTGGGGTGGGAGGCGGGGAGAAAGGAGCTACAGAAGCTGTAATTTAGGGACGAATTTCTTTTTCTGGCTCCACACGGCAGTGAGGAAGGGGGGACAGGCAGAGGAGGGCCTTTCAGGACCAGTTTTTTCCTACTTGTGACGCATAATGCAATCAGATGATATTTAAATATTCATAAAAAAAGGATGCAGATGCGATGTGAGACTGGTGGGCCAGGGGTGGGGGAGGGAGAGAAAGAGAGAGACTGGGATCCACCTGCGGTGCTTAATGGAACCAAAGGATCTCAGAGAGAGAAAGGGCATTTGGGATCATTTAGTCTGACCTTTAACTGTGGCAGGAATTTCTTTAGGGCATCCTGATTTGGGAGACGGTTACTCTCCCCACCAGACAGGATGCTTATACTAAAGCCAGGTTTTCCATCTTGGGGCAACACCTCTTGCTATAGGGAATTTTTCTTAGAGTGAGCTAAAATCCCTATCACTATCTCTGTCTCTCCCCCCACCCCCTAACCCCCATTGGTTCTAGCTCTGGACCCTGAGATTACTCAGGATGCGGCTATTCTCAGTGTCCCCTGAGAGCTCTCAGGGATGTTCAGCAAGTAAGCATGTCTTCCTAGCTCCATGTTAGGCAGTCCTTAGCTCCCTTGGTATTTGGCCAGAACTTTCTTAAGGCACTGCCACAGAGACCTCAAGAGAGAGGCAGGGAGAGCTTGCATTTGATTTGTACCTGTACAGTCCAGGAGAGTCGGTCCTTATGTCTGCACAGAGGGTCACGGCTGATTTTCTGGGAACCAGATAGGGAATGGAATAAAGGCAAACAGCACTAGTTTCGGAATCAGGAGCCCTGATCCAGCCTGGATGCTCCTGGTGTGTGGGACCTGGAGGAAGTCACTTCACTTTTCTGAACCTCAGTTCCTTCATCAGCAAGGCAGAGACACCTCTTCTACAAGGATCCCATGAGGTTAAAGAGTCGGGCAAAACAGTTTCCCTGGCTGGATAGACCAGGAGACTCAGTGAGGTGGTGGGTTTCCTGGATTAACTTGATGCAGAGAGAGGGGAGAACTGAGATTTGAGGGTGCTTGAGCATCTGGGGTCCTCCCTGGAGGCTCTAGTCATGGTCAGTTTCAGTGACTGCTAGGGAGAAGACTTGGGGAGGAGGCACTTCAGTGCTCAGCCTGAGGCTGGAGCGCTGATGCATCTGCGCAGGGCTGGGCAGGAGGTCTTCGTGGTGGAGGCCGCGGGCCCAGCTGTGTGCAGTGTAACAGATGGGACACACACCAGAGCCACAGGGTGTATTTCTGCTCCCTGCTGGCTTTGTGATCTTGGGGAAAAGTCCTGACTTCTCTGACCCTCAGTCTCTTCATCTGAAGATTATAGAGAACAAACATTCAGAGCCTCTTGGGATGTTCTAAAGATGAGGGAGGCATTAACAGACTTGAGTTCAATAGGAAATGAACTTAAACGGGCAGGGCTTGTCAGAATACCAAGATGGAGGGAGCGTAGCAACTCCCAACAGCCATGTGGGGCCCTGGGGGCTGAGGAGAGTGTTGACATGGGCTGTCCCAGATTCAGCATCATCCTCCCAATCTGGGGACAGCAGAGGGAGAAATGGACCCTGTCCCCACGCCTGTAGAACCCAGCGGTGGACAGAATAGGAGGCCTCACGCCTAGCTTCCCTCCCATTGTGGGGAGCCCCTCTGCAGACTCCAGCTGAGATTCCTGGCTTAGACTTCTTGATGGATGGGGAACTCAGCGCCTCCCACAGTAGCCCAAGGCATCGCCAGAGTCTCTGCTGGGAGTTCTCCTTCAGTTAGACTGGGGTCTTCCGTCGCCACAGTTCTATCAGCTTCCCTGGCCACAGAGAAGCTTGGCAAGGTTTAAGAACCTGCTATCCTTGGGGAGATCGGGTGCCAGAGCAGCAAACAACTGGAATGAAAGAAGGGCCACTGTTGGGCCGCCAGCGGCCCCTCCATGCCCGCTCGGGGGCTTTCCACTTCTCTTCACTGCTCCTGACCCCTGTGCTGCCCCAGGTTCTCAAGGCTGAAGTCCCTCCTTCTCCTTCTTGGAAGCATTCCTGGGATGGAGCCTCTCCCTCTCTGATCCCCATTCCCACCCTGACCCCAGATTAGGAGCTGTTCCTCTTACTGTTTTGCCAACTTCCATCTGTGCCCTTGATGCCATCCCTTCTACCTTTGCTCCTGGCACTTTTCTCCACCAGTAACTCCTGTTTCCTGGACTCACAACCTCTTCCTCTGTACGGCATTCCCCCCTTTAGCCTACAAACCCCCTGAAGGCTCTCCATTGTAAAGGTCAACCACTAGAAAGACAAGAAAACATGAATAAGGATACCCCTCTTGAGAGTCCTGATGGCTCTGACCCTGTCGCTCTTTTCTTGCCTTGAAGCCAGGCTTCAAGGGTAGTTAGTGTTCTGCTTCCACAGAGACGTCTCCAAGGTCATGAGTGGCACCCCTGATGGTGCACCCTGTGGACACCCCTCAGTTCTCATGACAGCAGCCTTCGGGGCCGAGGATCACACCCACTTTCTTGGGACATGCTTTGGTCTCGGAAGGCATCTGCTCTCCTGCTTTTCTGCCCATCACGTGGCTCCAGGTTCCCAACCTCATCTTCCTCACTAGGCTCTTTAGTATTGTTGAGCCTCATGGCTCTGCACTTGACCTTGTTTGCTCTCCACTTCTACACGCTCCCTGGGTGACCATAATTGCCACCCGCATGCAGGGACTCTTGAGTCTCTGTCTCCAGGCTGGCCTCTCTCTTGCACACCAGGCCTGCATACCCCACTGCCTGCTGGCCATTTCTATCGGGATGTCTTTCAAGCTCACAGAGGCCAACACAGAGGTCACCGTTTTCCTCCCCAGGGCTCTCTGTCAACACTGTCGACTCAGGCACCCAAACCAGAAACCTGTGACTTCCCCCCACACTTGGACTCCTTCATCCCCTTTACTCATCCTCTTCCATTCCAGGTGGTGCTAGTGGTAAAGAACCCGCCTGCCAATGCAGGAAACATAAGAGACGCGGCTTCGATCCTTGAGTTGGGAAGATCCCCTGGAGGGGAGCACAACTAGCTCCAGTATTCTTCCCTGGAGAGTCCTCTTGGACAGAGGAGTCTGGTGGGCTGTTACGTCCATGGGGTCTCAAAGAGTCGGACATGACTGAAGTGACTTGGCATGCACAGACACTTCACATTCAATCACGAGGGTCCTGTCAGCTCTCCCTCCCGAGCATCTCTGAATCTGCCCCTTCCTTCTGTTTGTGAACACCATCACTCTAGCCCTGGACAGCAGCATCTCTCGCCTTGATCGCTGCCACAGCCAGCTGTGGCATCCCAGCTTCTACTTCCCTGATCCCAGCAACATCAGCAGCGCTCTGTCCTGGGGAGGTGTCCACAGGTGTCCCTGAGAGAGGTCTCTCGAACTTGCAGCAGATCTGGAGTTCTGGCTCCTTGTGAATTGGCGCCTGGCTTTGGGGAGAAGAGAGATGTGCATGTGTGTGTGTGTGCGCACATGTGGGTATTTTGTATGCATGTGTGTGTGCATCGCACACTTGTGTGTCAGCCTGCGGCCTGAGGGTGATCAAGGAGGGAATTCTATCCCTGCGGTGCCTAGAACATTTCCCAGGAGCCTGTCTCCTGCCCGTCACCCACCCACGCGGGAGAACAAAGCTCTTTCCGGCTGACTGCCGCTCGTGTTTGCTGAGACAAGAGTTGTACATCTCAATTTTTATCACATGAAAATGAAATAAAGAATGCTGGAATAAATCCCGAAGAGACAGTACTGCAGAGAGTGATTACTCTTTCACTGTACAGTCCCCTCATCCCCTCTGCACCTCCCTGAAGAGCTGTCCCTGTTGAGATATCAGCGCTCTCTCTCTCTTTGGGGCTTTCAAAGAGGGTGTCGTGGTTTAAAACACAGGGAGAGTTAAACGTGCCACAGCGGCCGGAAAAGCGTTCCGGATCGCGCTGAGCGTTTGCTGCCAGCTCGTGCTGCTCGCCTCCACAGTCCTGCCTTGATGTGGCTGCCTTGACTAGACAGAAGATGTTTTCCTTCTCAATTAGAAAAAATGCACAGCTTCTCTCCCCGAATGGGAGGCGGCAGAGCTGGAATTAGCACTGGGGGGCAGGGGGAGGGGGTGAGCCAGGAAGGGAGGGGGACGGAGGCAACAAATGTCTCCCTTGGCCCTAGATTCAGCCCCAGCCTGGTCTAGACAAATGTGCCAGCTTCCTTTGGGTCTTTCCTTCCCTCCCTCGCTTCCACTGAGCCTTGTCCTGCTTTATGCAAGGTCCCTTGCTAGATCTGAGGATGCAGAGGAGTGAAATACTGTCCCTGCCTCAGAGCCAGACAAAAGGATGATGTAAACACAGAGGAACCCAGGCGCCAGGCAGGCTCATCTTGCTCCTTAAAATCCAGGTCAGACAGATTCAGCCTCCCATTCAACAGACTGCAGGCTGAAAGCCTCCCAAGCTTCGCACATGTTTCTAGAGGGCTTCTGCACGTGGACTGGTTAGGAGTTCAGACTGTCCTGAGTTCAAATCCCAGCTCAACCCATCTGCTGAAAGAATCTACCTTACTCAACTGCTCTGTGCCTCCGTTTTCACATCCTTAGAAGGCACATAGCAATAGTACTTACTTCCTAGGGTTGTTGTGAAAAGTAAATGAGTTAGTTCAGGGCAGATGCTTAGAGCAGAGGCTGGCACATCATAAACACTATGAAAGATTAGTGCTTTATTCTTACTGTCATCTCTAGCTCTGAGCTCCTGCTTGCACGGAATTAATTCAGTTTGTGCATCTTCTCACCCCCCGTGCTGGTGCTGTCAGTTTCACCCTGAGTCAGCCCAGACATGGACCTCAATCCTTTAAAAAAAAAATGTCCCATTAAAAAAAAAAACAAAAAACAAAAAACCAGCCCCTAAAACAAAGCATGGCTCGGCACACAAAGTCTCTGTGGGTAGCAGACATTTCCAAAGGATGGCGAGAGGAAGGGATTTACAGATTGCTAGAATGCCAGCAACATAAAAGCTCCTCTTTGATACTTCCATTCCTAGAAGCCCTCAGCCATTTCCACCACCTGAGTGGCAACCTCCTGCTACACCGTTCTATTATCTTCCCTTTTGCGCTCTTCCTCTCCCCTACCTCTGAATTCCCACCTATTCTCCATGCAGAGCAGTTTGACTATTGCTTTTGGTTCTTTGTCTCCTGTCAAATCATGCCCTCAGGATGCCACCTCCCCCCAAGTGCCTTATCAGGGTATTTTCTCATACAAAGACATGTGCTTCCCTAAGAGGAATTCTGATGTCAGATGTTGTATCAGTCAGGATCCAGCCAGGCAAAGAGAAACCTATAGCACAGAGGAGATCTAATGCAGGGCTTGGTCACACACTTGAGGAACGGGTGGAGGAGCCAACCAGCACCAGCGCAAGACATACAGAAAGACGTTCACGCAAGAGCTGCCGTCCCAGACCGCACGTGCTCCCCGGCCCCTCCTTTCTGTCCCTCCCTCCTCCACACTAAAAGGATAACTCAGTGGGCGCAGCAGGGAGCCTCCAGGGTCCCCTCCAGAGCACCTTTCTGATTGGTCTGTGTCACTTCCAATGAATGATTTTTGCCTGTTTGGGATGGCACTCCTCATCTGGGTGAATGGAGCCACGACAGAAACAGATTGGAGCAACGTGAAGCTCCTGGGAGATCTGAAGGAAAGGAGAGAGAGAGGGAAAAAACCCACTAGGTGTGGAAACTGGAGGACGAGAGGAACCTGCTAAGACTGGAGGCAGGCAGGCCTTTAGGAGGCTGCAGTCAACAGTCCGGGAAAACCCCGCTCCTGGACCCAGCCTGCTCCTCAGTCTCTCTGCTGGAGGGCACACACCCACCCCAAGGATGAGATCTGGATGAGACGCTGGCCCGTGTTTTTACGGATGGAAAGACAGAGGCTGGGGAGACAGGGGCTTGTCCACGAAAAAGTTGGGGCTCCTGGGCCCTGCTGAGGCTCTCCATGCCACCACGGCCCTCCCCAGACCGGGACAGTATCGCCAGCGCGTCAGAGTCGGGAGGAGAAGATGCGAGGATGCCAAGGTGAGCGGAGCCTTCCGGTTGCACTCCGAGGGAGACAGCAGAAACTAATGAGATCTCTGCAGGACACAACAAAGCTGGAGGAGGCCTTTGAAGGACTGCAAAGGGAAGACACAGCTGAGCAGTCAAGGACACAGAGAGCCCTGCTTCTGTGAGAGGCGGGGTGAGCGGCAATTAGCGGTGGTGAGAGCGTTTGCGGGGTGACGGTGGGGAGGACACAGCCCAGCCACTCTCAAAGCAAACCTGACGCGAGCGCCTTGCCCTCCGCCTCTTGACCTCCATTCATCTCGTCAGCACACGAGCTGTGAGAGGTAAAGACCCTCATTCGAAGTCGGAACACCCAGGGCGCCTGGGCCAGTCTGGCTCTTGTTAGAAAGGAACAGACATGGCAGAGGGGCATTGGCTGCAAGTCTCTGAGGTTCTCTGACTCAAGAGGGACCTGAGAACTGGCTGCAGGAACAGGAGGGGATGAAGGATGTTGGGAGGGCGGGGTCAAGCTGAGGGGAATATGGTGTCCCCACCGTGGGGGGTGTGCAGCTGGGGTCAGGACTGACCTCCATTGTCCCCTCAGCAGTGGCAGCCTTCCAAGAATCACAGGGGAGAGTGAGCGGGGAGGCCCGCGCCCCGTGCTGGTCTCAGGAGGAGGGAGACAAGCTCATCTTCTTGACCAGAAGGCAGTCACCTGGATTTTCTTCCCACCAAGACAGTAGGTCAGGAAGAGAAGGGGCAACAGAGGACGAGATGCTGGGATGGCCTCTCCAACTCAATGGACGTGAGTTTGAGCAAGGTCTGGGAGATAGTGAAGGACAGGGAAACCTGGCGTGCTGCAGTCCATGGGGTTGCAAAGATTTGGACACAACTGAGCAAATGAACAACAACACAACACAGTCCTCCATGTGGGAGAAGTGCTTTCAGCCCGCCCCAACCAGATGATGTTAGAAAATGGGTCTGGGGAAATCAAAAGCCAACAGATACTCATGGTGGCCTCTAATTTAGATGCAACTGAAGCCCAGAGAGGGATGGCACCCGCCCACCCTCACGTAGTAGCCTCGTGCCTCCGCCCTACTGATGGTCTGATCATGTTTTCCTTCCAAGGACATATACATGTGCACACTGGAGGCATCTGAGAGCGCGCAGGTGGGGTGTGGGGCCCTGCAGACACCCTGGCGCTGGCCCTCCCCTCCCCTCCTCTCCTGGTCGGCCTGGAAGAAGTCCTTTCTTCATAGGGACTGGGTGGCTAGGGCAGAATCTGGGCCCTCCAGTGTGATGTCTTGAGCGGGCTAGAGGTGGTGGCAGCAGGGTAGCAGGCGTGCCCCGCTGTGGAGGCACCTGGCCCCGTGGAGGTGGCTGCGCCTAGCAGAGGAGGGAGCTGGGAGGGGAGTGGGGGGCACTGATCAGAATCCTTGGGCCTGCCTGGTCCCGTGAGAGCCCCGCCCCTCCACACCACCACCACTGTGCTCCCTCTCCAAGTCCCAGGGCTGCTCCCCACCCGCCCTCTCAACCTTTGTCCTCTCAGGGGACACAGTTTTTCATTTAAGCAGCAGCAGTATCCTCACAGGCAATCCTCTCTCCCCTTCCACTTCCCTTTGGCAGCTCATCGCTGTTCACTCTGCAGCCAGGCCTTATTTAAAGGAGAGAGAAACTTTAAATTAAGTTTGGGAGAGTTTAAATGAAAGAAAACACACCCTCATATCACAGGTAGGAAAAGAGCTTCTGGCTCCTGGGGGCAGAATTGCAGGCTCTCCCTCATCTTAGAGCCAAGGAGGAAATCACGCAGGGTTTTTCTGTTCCTTACTCCCTGATGCCCCCACCACCTCTGCCTCCCATGTGCAGGTTAATTGAACAGAAAGAAATCTTGTCCTTTTCAAGGTGGATGAGTGTTGGATCAGCATCCTGAGGACAAGATTTCTCCTGTCTCTTATACACATCTCCTCCTTCTCCTTCTTGGAAGCATTCCTGGGATGGAGCCTCTCCCTCTCTGATCCCCATTCCCACCCTGACCCCCAGATTAGGAGCTGTTCCTCTTACTGTTTTGCCAACTTCCATCTGTGCCCTTGATGCCATCCCTTCTACCTTTGCTCCTGGCACTTTTCTCCACCAGTAACTCCTGTTTCCTGGACTCACAACCTCTTCCTCTGTACGGCATTCCCCCCTTTAGCCTACAAACCCCCTGAAGGCTCTCCATTGTAAAGGTCAACCACTAGAAAGACAAGAAAACATGAATAAGGATACCCCTCTTGAGAGTCCTGATGGCTCTGACCCTGTCGCTCTTTTCTTGCCTTGAAGCCAGGCTTCAAGGGTAGTTAGTGTTCTGCTTCCACAGAGACGTCTCCAAGGTCATGAGTGGCACCCCTGATGGTGCACCCTGTGGACACCCCTCAGTTCTCATGACAGCAGCCTTCGGGGCCGAGGATCACACCCACTTTCTTGGGACATGCTTTGGTCTCGGAAGGCATCTGCTCTCCTGCTTTTCTGCCCATCACGTGGCTCCAGGTTCCCAACCTCATCTTCCTCACTAGGCTCTTTAGTATTGTTGAGCCTCATGGCTCTGCACTTGACCTTGTTTGCTCTCCACTTCTACACGCTCCCTGGGTGACCATAATTGCCACCCGCATGCAGGGACTCTTGAGTCTCTGTCTCCAGGCTGGCCTCTCTCTTGCACACCAGGCCTGCATACCCCACTGCCTGCTGGCCATTTCTATCGGGATGTCTTTCAAGCTCACAGAGGCCAACACAGAGGTCACCGTTTTCCTCCCCAGGGCTCTCTGTCAACACTGTCGACTCAGGCACCCAAACCAGAAACCTGTGACTTCCCCCCACACTTGGACTCCTTCATCCCCTTTACTCATCCTCTTCCATTCCAGGTGGTGCTAGTGGTAAAGAACCCGCCTGCCAATGCAGGAAACATAAGAGACGCGGCTTCGATCCTTGAGTTGGGAAGATCCCCTGGAGGGGAGCACAACTAGCTCCAGTATTCTTCCCTGGAGAGTCCTCTTGGACAGAGGAGTCTGGTGGGCTGTTACAGTCCATGGGGTCTCAAAGAGTCGGACATGACTGAAGTGACTTGGCATGCACAGACACTTCACATTCAATCACGAGGGTCCTGTCAGCTCTCCCTCCCGAGCATCTCTGAATCTGCCCCTTCCTTCTGTTTGTGAACACCATCACTCTAGCCCTGGACAGCAGCATCTCTCGCCTTGATCGCTGCCACAGCCAGCTGTGGCATCCCAGCTTCTACTTCCCTGATCCCAGCAACATCAGCAGCGCTCTGTCCTGGGGAGGTGTCCACAGGTGTCCCTGAGAGAGGTCTCTCGAACTTGCAGCAGATCTGGAGTTCTGGCTCCTTGTGAATTGGCGCCTGGCTTTGGGGAGAAGAGAGATGTGCATGTGTGTGTGTGTGCGCACATGTGGGTATTTTGTATGCATGTGTGTGTGCATCGCACACTTGTGTGTCAGCCTGCGGCCTGAGGGTGATCAAGGAGGGAATTCTATCCCTGCGGTGCCTAGAACATTTCCCAGGAGCCTGTCTCCTGCCCGTCACCCACCCACGCGGGAGAACAAAGCTCTTTCCGGCTGACTGCCGCTCGTGTTTGCTGAGACAAGAGTTGTACATCTCAATTTTTATCACATGAAAATGAAATAAAGAATGCTGGAATAAATCCCGAAGAGACAGTACTGCAGAGAGTGATTACTCTTTCACTGTACAGTCCCCTCATCCCCTCTGCACCTCCCTGAAGAGCTGTCCCTGTTGAGATATCAGCGCTCTCTCTCTCTTTGGGGCTTTCAAAGAGGGTGTCGTGGTTTAAAACACAGGGAGAGTTAAACGTGCCACAGCGGCCGGAAAAGCGTTCCGGATCGCGCTGAGCGTTTGCTGCCAGCTCGTGCTGCTCGCCTCCACAGTCCTGCCTTGATGTGGCTGCCTTGACTAGACAGAAGATGTTTTCCTTCTCAATTAGAAAAAATGCACAGCTTCTCTCCCCGAATGGGAGGCGGCAGAGCTGGAATTAGCACTGGGGGGCAGGGGGAGGGGGTGAGCCAGGAAGGGAGGGGGACGGAGGCAACAAATGTCTCCCTTGGCCCTAGATTCAGCCCCAGCCTGGTCTAGACAAATGTGCCAGCTTCCTTTGGGTCTTTCCTTCCCTCCCTCGCTTCCACTGAGCCTTGTCCTGCTTTATGCAAGGTCCCTTGCTAGATCTGAGGATGCAGAGGAGTGAAATACTGTCCCTGCCTCAGAGCCAGACAAAAGGATGATGTAAACACAGAGGAACCCAGGCGCCAGGCAGGCTCATCTTGCTCCTTAAAATCCAGGTCAGACAGATTCAGCCTCCCATTCAACAGACTGCAGGCTGAAAGCCTCCCAAGCTTCGCACATGTTTCTAGAGGGCTTCTGCACGTGGACTGGTTAGGAGTTCAGACTGTCCTGAGTTCAAATCCCAGCTCAACCCATCTGCTGAAAGAATCTACCTTACTCAACTGCTCTGTGCCTCCGTTTTCACATCCTTAGAAGGCACATAGCAATAGTACTTACTTCCTAGGGTTGTTGTGAAAAGTAAATGAGTTAGTTCAGGGCAGATGCTTAGAGCAGAGGCTGGCACATCATAAACACTATGAAAGATTAGTGCTTTATTCTTACTGTCATCTCTAGCTCTGAGCTCCTGCTTGCACGGAATTAATTCAGTTTGTGCATCTTCTCACCCCCCGTGCTGGTGCTGTCAGTTTCACCCTGAGTCAGCCCAGACATGGACCTCAATCCTTTAAAAAAAAAATGTCCCATTAAAAAAAAAAACAAAAAACAAAAAACCAGCCCCTAAAACAAAGCATGGCTCGGCACACAAAGTCTCTGTGGGTAGCAGACATTTCCAAAGGATGGCGAGAGGAAGGGATTTACAGATTGCTAGAATGCCAGCAACATAAAAGCTCCTCTTTGATACTTCCATTCCTAGAAGCCCTCAGCCATTTCCACCACCTGAGTGGCAACCTCCTGCTACACCGTTCTATTATCTTCCCTTTTGCGCTCTTCCTCTCCCCTACCTCTGAATTCCCACCTATTCTCCATGCAGAGCAGTTTGACTATTGCTTTTGGTTCTTTGTCTCCTGTCAAATCATGCCCTCAGGATGCCACCTCCCCCCAAGTGCCTTATCAGGGTATTTTCTCATACAAAGACATGTGCTTCCCTAAGAGGAATTCTGATGTCAGATGTTGTATCAGTCAGGATCCAGCCAGGCAAAGAGAAACCTATAGCACAGAGGAGATCTAATGCAGGGCTTGGTCACACACTTGAGGAACGGGTGGAGGAGCCAACCAGCACCAGCGCAAGACATACAGAAAGACGTTCACGCAAGAGCTGCCGTCCCAGACCGCACGTGCTCCCCGGCCCCTCCTTTCTGTCCCTCCCTCCTCCACACTAAAAGGATAACTCAGTGGGCGCAGCAGGGAGCCTCCAGGGTCCCCTCCAGAGCACCTTTCTGATTGGTCTGTGTCACTTCCAATGAATGATTTTTGCCTGTTTGGGATGGCACTCCTCATCTGGGTGAATGGAGCCACGACAGAAACAGATTGGAGCAACGTGAAGCTCCTGGGAGATCTGAAGGAAAGGAGAGAGAGAGGGAAAAAACCCACTAGGTGTGGAAACTGGAGGACGAGAGGAACCTGCTAAGACTGGAGGCAGGCAGGCCTTTAGGAGGCTGCAGTCAACAGTCCGGGAAAACCCCGCTCCTGGACCCAGCCTGCTCCTCAGTCTCTCTGCTGGAGGGCACACACCCACCCCAAGGATGAGATCTGGATGAGACGCTGGCCCGTGTTTTTACGGATGGAAAGACAGAGGCTGGGGAGACAGGGGCTTGTCCACGAAAAAGTTGGGGCTCCTGGAGCCCTGCTGAGGCTCTCCATGCCACCACGGCCCTCCCCAGACCGGGACAGTATCGCCAGCGCGTCAGAGTCGGGAGGAGAAGATGCGAGGATGCCAAGGTGAGCGGAGCCTTCCGGTTGCACTCCGAGGGAGACAGCAGAAACTAATGAGATCTCTGCAGGACACAACAAAGCTGGAGGAGGCCTTTGAAGGACTGCAAAGGGAAGACACAGCTGAGCAGTCAAGGACACAGAGAGCCCTGCTTCTGTGAGAGGCGGGGTGAGCGGCAATTAGCGGTGGTGAGAGCGTTTGCGGGGTGACGGTGGGGAGGACACAGCCCAGCCACTCTCAAAGCAAACCTGACGCGAGCGCCTTGCCCTCCGCCTCTTGACCTCCATTCATCTCGTCAGCACACGAGCTGTGAGAGGTAAAGACCCTCATTCGAAGTCGGAACACCCAGGGCGCCTGGGCCAGTCTGGCTCTTGTTAGAAAGGAACAGACATGGCAGAGGGGCATTGGCTGCAAGTCTCTGAGGTTCTCTGACTCAAGAGGGACCTGAGAACTGGCTGCAGGAACAGGAGGGGATGAAGGATGTTGGGAGGGCGGGGTCAAGCTGAGGGGAATATGGTGTCCCCACCGTGGGGGGTGTGCAGCTGGGGTCAGGACTGACCTCCATTGTCCCCTCAGCAGTGGCAGCCTTCCAAGAATCACAGGGGAGAGTGAGCGGGGAGGCCCGCGCCCCGTGCTGGTCTCAGGAGGAGGGAGACAAGCTCATCTTCTTGACCAGAAGGCAGTCACCTGGATTTTCTTCCCACCAAGACAGTAGGTCAGGAAGAGAAGGGGCAACAGAGGACGAGATGCTGGGATGGCCTCTCCAACTCAATGGACGTGAGTTTGAGCAAGGTCTGGGAGATAGTGAAGGACAGGGAAACCTGGCGTGCTGCAGTCCATGGGGTTGCAAAGATTTGGACACAACTGAGCAAATGAACAACAACACAACACAGTCCTCCATGTGGGAGAAGTGCTTTCAGCCCGCCCCAACCCAGATGATGTTAGAAAATGGGTCTGGGGAAATCAAAAGCCAACAGATACTCATGGTGGCCTCTAATTTAGATGCAACTGAAGCCCAGAGAGGGATGGCACCCGCCCACCCTCACGTAGTAGCCTCGTGCCTCCGCCCTACTGATGGTCTGATCATGTTTTCCTTCCAAGGACATATACATGTGCACACTGGAGGCATCTGAGAGCGCGCAGGTGGGGTGTGGGGCCCTGCAGACACCCTGGCGCTGGCCCTCCCCTCCCCTCCTCTCCTGGTCGGCCTGGAAGAAGTCCTTTCTTCATAGGGACTGGGTGGCTAGGGCAGAATCTGGGCCCTCCAGTGTGATGTCTTGAGCGGGCTAGAGGTGGTGGCAGCAGGGTAGCAGGCGTGCCCCGCTGTGGAGGCACCTGGCCCCGTGGAGGTGGCTGCGCCTAGCAGAGGAGGGAGCTGGGAGGGGAGTGGGGGGCACTGATCAGAATCCTTGGGCCTGCCTGGTCCCGTGAGAGCCCCGCCCCTCCACACCACCACCACTGTGCTCCCTCTCCAAGTCCCAGGGCTGCTCCCCACCCGCCCTCTCAACCTTTGTCCTCTCAGGGGACACAGTTTTTCATTTAAGCAGCAGCAGTATCCTCACAGGCAATCCTCTCTCCCCTTCCACTTCCCTTTGGCAGCTCATCGCTGTTCACTCTGCAGCCAGGCCTTATTTAAAGGAGAGAGAAACTTTAAATTAAGTTTGGGAGAGTTTAAATGAAAGAAAACACACCCTCATATCACAGGTAGGAAAAGAGCTTCTGGCTCCTGGGGGCAGAATTGCAGGCTCTCCCTCATCTTAGAGCCAAGGAGGAAATCACGCAGGGTTTTTCTGTTCCTTACTCCCTGATGCCCCCACCACCTCTGCCTCCCATGTGCAGGTTAATTGAACAGAAAGAAATCTTGTCCTTTTCAAGGTGG